>CM033646.1:125039522-125207362 GCA_019512145.1 Engystomops pustulosus
AGCACTTCAACCACACCTGCTTGCACCTTCAGCTATTGCCACTCCCAATACGACATCACCAATCTCAAGTGAAATCCCATGGCCGCAGTGATATGAATGTGGCAGCACAAAGCTGACAATTTGGCAGAGAGCAGTCCTGTCACACGAAAGGGGGAAGCGGCGACAGAACAAGGGGGTGTGGTAGACGTACTGAAGGGGCTTTAATGGGCTCTACTAAAATTCCCTGAAACACTTCTGCTTATATATATATATTTTCTAAGGAGTGCTGCAAAGATCTATATAAACATAATCTTCGTGTATCAAGTTCTCTTGCTATTGTGTTGTTTAGCTATTCTGTGTATTGACTTCTGCTTTGCCTACCGACTAGAGATGAGCGAGCACTAAAATGCTCGGGTGCTCGTTATTCGAGACGAACTTTTCCTGATGCTCGGGGAATAAAATGTGTTATTTAATTGAAAAAGAATGTCTTCTGATAAGTTAGCAGATGTATGCAAACATCTGCAATCTATTCTTCACTGTTCCGCGCGTATATTATCTCCCGACAAGTTAGCAGATGTGAAGAACAGTGAAGAATAGAATAAAAACAGTGAACACAGGAAAAACGCAGTGAAAAACACAGTGAAGAATAGATTGCAGATGTTCTGCACATCTGCTTACTTGTCGGAGATACGCTGTCCCGGGATCCGCTCCTCTTCTTCCACTGAAGTCTCCCTAATGCCGTCTTATAGATGTTTATGTACTGGATGAAAAGCGACACTAGAAGGTAGATGAAGAAGAGGAACTTGAAAAGAAGACTCCCGTCCAGCGGCAGGTCAGGGATGCGGCAGTGACGCACCGGCTCGGGGGTTATCAGGGCGGTTATCAGAGGGGGGGAGAGGCCAACAGCGCTGCCATTCCTGTTTCTTAACCCTGTGCTATTGCCACACGTCCCGCCAATCAGAGTCTGAGGGCAAAGCGGATCGGCTCAGTTGCTGCCAGCTTCGACCCCTTCTTCCGCCGGGCATGACAAGGTACCGGTACACATCCAACAGTCAGCGCCAGTCCGACACATACAACACAGCGAGCAGGAAGATTCAGCTACATGCAGCGGTTCAGTCATCAGTGGCGGCGGGTGCTGGGCGCGGGGCTGTCTGCCGCTTTTTGAGCCCATGCAGGGTGCACATCTTGGGGGAGGGTTGCAGGGGAGCGGGACACCCCTCTTCCTGCAGCCTCGGTCTCCCCAGATTTCTGCTTCCCTTTACTCTCCGCAGCTGCCCAGGAGCTATATATTGTTCTTCACATTTTGTTCGCACCGTTCCGCGCCCTTCCGACAAGTAAGCAGATGTGCCGAACATCTGTAATCTATTCTTCACTGTGTTCTTCACTGTGTTCTTCACTTAAATTATCCTGTGTTCACTGTGTTCACTGTTTTTATTCTATTCTTCACTGTTCTTCACTGTGTTTTTTTAATTAAATGCTCGATCTCGAGCAGGGGAAATACTCGTCCGAGCAACAAGCCATTTCGAGTACCTTAATACTCGAACGAGCATCAAGCTCGGATGAGTATACTCACTCATCTCTATTAACAACCCTTTTAAGGTTATCTGTAAGAGAGAATAGTCACATCTGTAATTTTTTACAGTGAGTACATAATGTTTTAATAGTTACAGGCAGTCCCCGGGTTACGTACAAGATAGGTTCTATAGGTTTGTTCTTAAGTTGAGTTTGTATGTAAGTCGGAACTGTATATATTATAATTGTAACCCCAGCATTTTTTAGTCTCTATGACAATTGGATTTTAAAAATGTTGGATTGTCATAAGATCCATGATTAACAATAAAGCTTCATTACAGACACCTGTGATAATGGTTACAGCTTACCATTGAAGCCTGGGGCTAAAGTACAATAAATTACCAATATCCAGAGGTCCGTTTGTAACTAGGGGTCGTCAACTCAAATAGATCGCTGCCTAAAGGCACCAATGTGTTTGAGTAAATCAAAAGAGTTTACACTTTTTGTACCCTAAACACCAAAAATTTGAACCAAAAAACATACAAAGGATTAGTATAACAAAGAAGTTGAAATTTTATACTAATCCTTTGTATGTTTTTTGGTTCAAATTTTTGGTGTTTATATATTGTGCCAGTGGTATGTGGTCCCCCACTGGCCTGTTCGCTTTTTGTGTATACTTTTTGTACCCTAGTAAAAGCTGCTACAGCTCTCTTGGTTCTGTTTTCCTGTCATGTCACATTCAAGCATCATAGTGTTTGAGCGGGACAACGCCTTTAACCCTGCACACTGCACTGTTCTTATGTAAAACACCTGATGGACATGAATACAGTGTATAATGGATCCGGGCTCGATTTATCTGCATTGGTGTTTTTCTTCCCCATTCCCCCTTAACAGCATTGTGGCGGCGCAACACCACCAAGTATTGGACAGATGATAAAAGTAGTAGAATCTGGATCTATACCCTTAATAGTGGCTAGCTAGTAATATGTTATAGGAAATTAGGTTACTTCATAAGTTCTTTATCAGTTTTATGAATATTGTATATAATTAGTGATGAGGATACAACCTATGGTATAACTTATAGACTGAAAACTCAAAGGTCTTTGGAACACAAGAATTTTCACCCATTTCCTTATGATTCAACCATTGAGATATTTAAATGTATCCATATGGTTATAAAGTTTTATGCAAATTTTTTTATTTTTATTTCTTCTAAGAGAACGGGTTTCCATTGCTCTATTGCCTTGTAATGGTGGATTTTCATTCCTCTGTCCAATGCTTAAAACTGCACGTAATCTCAAGCTTATATCTAGCATGAAAATTAATTTCCAAAGAATAGCTTTATCGTTGACATTGCTTCCAGGCAGAGGCGTAACTTGGAAGAGCGTTGGTAGCTGTAAGATGCGTTTGTTTGACATACAACTAAATCTCCTGACACCCCCATACACATTCAGGCCCTGCTCATATGAAAACGTATGTGTTGTGGAAAATAAAATACCAGTTGTGTCTAGCAGTGGCTTACTCCCTAGAGCTGGTGGCAGCTTAATACTTCTCTTATACTGTCATGAGAAAAAGAAACAAGACTCTTTTTGAATTCTAGGTTTTACTTATGACATACCTGCTTAAAAACATCTAGTACCGTATTTTTTGGACTGTAAGGTGCACAAAAAAATCTTTTGATTTTCTCAGAAATCAAAGGTGCGCCTTATAGTCCAGTGCGCCTTATATATGAACCGTACTTAGAGACAACAGCTGCCTGAACTGTGCACAGGTCTGCCCCCTGCTGGTCATTCATCCTTATAATCAGGTGCGCCTTATATATGAACCTAGACATTTTAGCAGGCATTTATTGATGGTGCGCCTTATACTCTGGTGCGAAAAATACTGTAAGTAAAAGGTCTTAATATTAAAGAGAACCTGTCAGCAGAAACTTACCTAATAAAGCACTACCAGCGTGTTGTAAGTCAGATTTACACCTTCCAGATCATGTTTCTTTCCTGGCTCAGTGTGGAGGCATCATACAAAAAAAATCTACTTTGAAGTGAGATGTAAATTGGTTTTATAAAGTCACATAGTGAAATAACTCAGCACTGAAGACAATCTCCCCTCCTCAGAACTCCTCCTTTTTTATGGTTGACATCATTAACTTCATTGCCGTGACTTCATACAACTAATTTACATCTCAGAAGTTGATCCTTCTGGAATATACATACTGGTTTGGCTTAATCCCACATCATGTCATTAGACTTCTTGTATGTCATACGTGGTGTTAAGGGGGCTTCCTTTCAAGGACGTTGGAAAACATATTTGTATATTTCCCTGAATTCCCTAGTGGAGCATCTATGGCTTTAAGTTTCCATGTGCCTATAAGGCAGCCTTAAAGGGTTATATGAGATTAAGAAATAAATGTGTACTTACCTCCTCCAGCGCTGCAGTTGTCCCGAGCTGCGGTCCGTATGATCTGTGCTCCGGTTTGCTTACAGGGGTGCACAGGGGGCTACCAGCCCTACAATGCTGAGAGATAGGGATGGATGGGAGTGACCGGCCACATTCAGTGGCCCACAGTTCCCTGTGCACGACTTCTGTGTAAACAAACAGGGGCACGGATCAGACGGACCGCAGCGCGGGACATCAGCAGCGCTGGCGCAGGTAAATACACATATATTTTTTTTAAAATAGCCCAGCCCTAATTTATTTCTTAAACTCGGATAACCCCTTTAATTGGCAATCTCTCCATAAGGAGAACTCTTACTTCCTAACTTCAAAGATCATATTCAGAATGAACCCACCTCACTGGGCCATCAAAGAAACATAATCTGGAAGTTGTTATCCTGTAAGAGAACATATGCAGGAAATTGGACGCATGATCTTAGTGAATCGCGGCAGACCCGAATCTTTGTCGGACAACGCGCGACGGGATCGTGACGGGATGGGTAAGTAAATGTGTAAGTAAATACAATAGCTTGTATAGCCACTTTTACATGTATAACTGTAAGTAACTGTTTTCTGTATGAATTTATCATCCTCTTCCATTGTTCTGATGGAAATGTGTCTCACTCTTCTTTACAATTGAATTTAATTTATTGACATTTATTGACATGCTAAATAAATGCACAGCTACATTAAAGTGCCACTGCAACATTTCAATGTGGATGAAGACTTGGGAATGACTACACCATTGTAATATGTTTCTTCTACTGTATTGTAGATTTGTAGATTGTCCTGGTCATTGTGATTGTTCATGGTCGCAAAACAAGCACAAATCACTAAACCCCCTGCCACTGGGGTTTTATCTGTCCAAAGGACATTGTTCCAGAAGTCTTGTGGTCTGTACTGATGCAACTTTGCAAACTTAAAATAAATTAGGCTTCCTTGAGGTTACATTTTCAGTCTTTTTCTAATTTTACTGTCCCAAATTGGAAAGTTTAACATGCTGAGGCCTGTAGGGTCTGAGATGGGGCTTGTGGACTTTTTGAAATTCTTCCAGGCAGTGAGTGCAATGTTTGACTGTGAGGAATAATTGCAAAAACATCTATTCCTAGAAAGATTGTCAAATGTTTTGATTGTTTTCAATGTGTGAATAATCTTTCACATGGTAAAATGATGGAATTATGGAAATTCTGTTAAAAATTGAATTATCATAACACTATATATATGGGCAACAAATGTTTCTCTGATGTCTTCCCTTCTTGTGTTAACAAATACCTGGATGCCCAAGGCCAGCAAACAGCTAAAACTGCTACTTTTATATAGGTGGTCACACTTGCTAATGATCAATGCATTACATCAAGGTGATCAAGGCATTACACTAGCAGCATCTGGTTTCAACTTCCTTTTTAATTCCAGTTTTAACTTCATTCTAGTTAATTTAACAGGTGAAATACATGAACTGAACAGATTAATTTAATTTTGAAAGAAAAACCTGTTCAGTAACAGCTTCTTAGCCTTTATGCAGAATCTGTAACGGCTCTATTACTACCATGTCCCATTTATAACACTGGCATTTACTTATGTAGCAAAGGCATTGGCGCTACTGCTGTTTTTCTCCAAAAAATAAGTCCAACCCTGAAAGTTAGCCATAATTATAAACAGCTGTATCTTCTAAACCGTTTCACCTAGAAGCACAGTTCTGGTGTAATTGTAAACATGAAAATATCTTCTTCAATACCACACAATGAGGCATATTTACTAAGGGTTCACGGACCACATTTCCGTTGCGTTTCCCCACTATTTCCAACTTTCATGCGACACAAATCAGGGGCGTGGCCGTCAGACAACCGACTGATTCTGACTAAGCGCGGGATTTTAAATTGTGTCACAAGACATGTACTCACATACACCGGGAAGAACTCTAGAACTCCGGCGGACCTGAGCAGGGAAGCGACACAGACTTCATCCTCGTCGGACAACGCACCTCGGGGATCGCGCAGGGACCAGGTAAGTAAATGTGCCCCAATAACTGTGTTTCTAGGAGCCAACTAGAGATATCCACCGTTAAATCTACAGTTGGGAGTGTAAATTTCATATATATTCCTTTGTCTGTGGCACCTAGAAACACAATCCTTAAACAATATTAAAAAAGATATTGTACTCTTTAAAACATCACTGTTTGAAATCTGCCCTTTCAAGCTAGTCAATGGAAGGCAGCACGGAAAGAAACAAAGGGGCTCACATAAGGAAAGTGCCATTGCTAGACATGAGAAATTGATTCTATGGGAAATACAGTCACAAGAAATGCAAAATGAAATTCAAAATTTGGAAAGTTATGATGAAGATAAAGATATGATTTAAATATATTTTTTTCTTTTGGTTCAAGAAAGATTGAAATTACTTTTTGTTCATTGAAACAAATAAGATGTCCCCTGAAAATAAGACCTAACCCATTTTTCGGAACAAAATATAATATAAGACCCTATCTCAGTTTCCAAGAAACAGGGTACTTACTACCTCTGCCTTTCTTATGCCCCTTCTCTCAGTTCTATCTCTGCAATGTCACACAAAGCCAATAATTATATAATCCACTGTATTGGTGTGTGGAGCCTGAAAGGCCTTATACTGGTTTTTATGCACCTGTCACCAATGGGTGGAGTAGCTAAATATAGTAATAAAGGGGTATTCGGAATAATTATGTCCCCGCAGTATAGGATTTCTGAGGTGCAGGTGAAGAGGTTTGTGGTATGACTCTACATCTTTCTTTGTAGATGATCATATTATGCAAGTTGAGTGCGGAGGCAGTTAACAGCTTAGGACGCTGTGTGATCCACACAATAATTAGGTTCTTCTAAGTAAATACCAAGCTGAGTGCATTTGTTGAGTTAAGTAAATGAGACTTTCTGGCAAGCATGTAAAATCTACTTTTTGCATATTTTGCTGGCTTATCAGCAAAGCTAAGACAAGAAGAACAGGATTCTGTATTTTACTTATTAATCTAAATCTTTTAATTTCATCAACGTGTTAGATTTGCGTTCAACATTATGCAACAAATTACCCATTAAGGTGTTAAGGAGAGCTTAGGATAATGTGGAAAATAATACGGATACAGAGACGTGACTATGTCTATGTTATTGGTGGCTTGTAAAGCCTATACAGTAACACGTAGTAAGACGGGTATTGATTAATCTACACTCATCTCCTGTAAGCAATGGAGGCAGCCATTTTGAACTCATATTACAAGAAAATACTAGTTGCTGTGAGAGTGATGAATTCACCATACAAAACCTTCCAATACAATTTGTTAAAATCCACAACCAATGACATATAGCCCCAAGTGTATATATATTTTCTTTTTTTATCTGTTTTAAGGATATCAATCAATATGGCACCATTACTGTTATCCACTTTGGACATTTACTACTTGGACATTACTACTAGTTCCTTGAGGATGAACTCATTCCAAAGTATCTCCTTGCTTTGCTGGTTCCTTGTTGATAAGCTGTATTCTGTGAAGATACCTGACCAAAAGTTCCTGCAGCACCACCACTGGATAACCTAATTTTTACTAATTGTTCAGCCAAATCAGTGGGTTGACCTCGTAAGACAGGGTAGGTCCTCCAAGGTGGGCAAGGAAGACATGAAATTTAAATCCGAAACAAAGGAACCCCTCCAAGTCAGAACTCCCTTGTAAGATGAAGGTTTTACAAATTAGATGATCAATTTGGATGCAAAATCCATACAAAGGAGTAATGTATTACACAATGAGGTATTCACAATGCTAGATTTGCCCTTTTGGTGTCAAGTTTCATATGTTTAGTATGTAAGCCATTCCAATTACAAGGTCTGTAAAGACTGAAATATTGGCTGCCACTCAGTTCTGCAGGGACTAAAGAGCATAACTTAAAAGGTTGTAGCAGACTTCACGAAACAGCACCATTCTGGTCTACTGCTTGTATATTACATAAATTATCTGTAAAATGAGTATCATTCTGGTCTATTGACTATATATGATATAGCAGATACGTAGAAACAGCAGCATTCAGGTCTATTGGCTATATATGATATTGCAGATATGTAGAAACAGCAGTATTCTGGTCTATTGGCTGTATATGACTTAGCTGATATACAGAAAGAGCATCACTCTGGTCTACCGGCTGTATAAGATATACTAGATATGAAGAAACAGCAGCATTCTGATCTATCAGCTGTATAAGATAAGATAAGATATGAAGAAGGCATCATTCTGGTCTATAAGATATTGCAGTTCAGTTCTATTGAAATGTTCCAAAGATATATTAAGGCATCATGAGAAAAGAGAACTGTTCAAAGGTTTGAATTACTGAAAGAAATGGGAAATCATTAACTAAGAAACCACTGTACAGCAGGATACAACACTGGGACATGCATAGTATTATAGAATACCATTATAAACTATATAACAGATAGACTGTGAGCAGGCCTAGGCCTAATGACGCCCCTAGGAATTCACTTGGATAACGTGGGGGGTAGGGGGTGACATGACACCTCTTTGCTCAGATAATTATGCAACAATCATAAAAATTTGGGAAGTATCCACACAGGTCATTATGTAAAGGATATATTACAGACACAAATCCCACCCTGACCAGAACATACAGCACCGTATAATATAGTATAATAATATAATACCTTCCATTATCACAATGATCCTATAGACCTATGAAAGCACTTATTGGGGGTTATTTATCATGCACCTGTGTATGATAGCCCTGCAGCTGCTCTGGCACAGCCCATACATCAAATGGACTCGGCCCCTTCATGTATCTGGCGGGACCCTGCGCCGTGCCTGGAAATAAGCGCAGCTGGTGGCTTTTCACACGTGAAAATTCGTCGGCTGCAGCGAGTGCGCAGGCGCAGGAACAGGAACACCCGGCATCGGCCCACTCCCCGCCGGCCTCGCCCACTGCCCACCCCGCCGCTCCCCCCTTCACACCCCATTGGCGTCAAGATGGCGGATTGTGGCAAATAATCCCAAGTACTAGCTGACGTGCAGCAGAAGCCCGATATCCCCCATCATCTCTATCCAGGCATAACTTTAAGGATACAATTTACAATACACTTTATGTGAGCCCTCATATAAGAAGTACTATCTGGAAAGATTAGAAAGTAAGAAAGCGATCAGTGCCTATACGTGGTGATAAACAATATATTATGCTTCATTTAGACTAGGCAAATGTGGCCTAAAAACAATGGATTCTACACATATTACAGGACACTTTTGTTTCTTTCTAAATTTCTAAATACTTGCCATTTAGGTGCTTTTTCTCCCCAATGACCTTTTAATAAAAAAAAAGTAAAAAATACCTTACATCTAAACCTGTATTTTAGCACAATTTGGGCTCTATAATGTGGTATCATATACTGGGTATTTTACCATCCCTTTATCTAGAAATCCTAGTAAACTAAACTATCTAATGTCATCATACAAACCAACACTGAGCAATTGTTTTAAAAAAACATAATAAATGTATCATTCATATTGTACAGGAATCCCAAAAATGGTCAAGTTTTCAAAACTAAAACCATATTTTTTCCATGAGTCTAGTAACACAAGAAGTCAGGCCATACATATCATCTACACCCACATAATTAAAAAATGGAAAGATCCAAATATATAAGTACCAAAGTGTCAATATGTCAATATGAAAATATCTGAAGCTCCCACTGAGTGTGAACTTTGGGCAATATATTACCAATGATGGTGATGAAAAATGCATCAAAATAAATAATAAGAAAAAAATACACAAACCTTTTTGTTACAATTTAAAAAGGATTGGTTTAATGAGACTACATTACATGAAATTATAGAAAATTGGTCAGAAAGTGACTTAATCATCAGTATGGCTTTTATGTGGTGGTTAACTTCATTAAATTGATATTTAAAAAATATATATTAATTTTCTTCTCTAAAAATGGAAATAATAACCAAATAATTAAACAGTCCATACAATCTATTTTGGGAGTACCATTTCAGAGCTATCCTGAATATAGTCTAGAAAATCAATGAACGTATCAGTAAGAGTCATCATCTAATATACAAGCAATACAGTAAAGCTACCACCTATAACAACAATCAAACATATTGGTAATGGTCCTTTACACAATATAAAGATGAATTATTGGCTCCACAAAATTAAAGTTAACATTTAATCCCGGCAGCGACACGCCAGGGTAAATACCCACACAATTTTATATTGTAATAAATAGAGGTAAAAACAATAATAAAGTAAAATAAAATATAATAAAAGATCCTACCTTTGTGTCTTCTTTGGCTTGCAGTCACGAAAATACCTGTCGGTCTGTGACAAGAGTTACATGACACCTCTGCAGAGCACACCTGTTTCACTCAATCCAACCTCTCCAATTACATGAACTCTCGAATTAATTACATAAAGCTGAACCTATCCGCTCGCCCTGACATGACATCACTAGCCCTATTCCAGCCAATCACAGGGAGTGGGATTTTACCTCGCCATGCAAAAACAGGAATGAATCATCTACCTGCGAAAAAACACTACAGGTATACATACACTATACTCAGATGTAGCAGAGCTGAATGTGGCATTTAACTCTTTGATGAAACATTATGATAACATTTAATAGTTTTGCTTCTGTTTTGTATCACAAATTAATATGAATAGAAGTAAATGTCAATACAATACATGTACAAGTAAAAACCCCAGCTTTGCTACATCTGATGTCCCCAGCTTTTTTAAATCTGTAAATTGTATGAGATGCAGGGTGTAGCTGCTTCCCAGCTTATTCAGGACAAGTTAACCCCCTTAAATATGTAAATACACGTAAAGTTTATCTGACCACATACCAGGGGAGCTGCCTGGGGTTGAAGGGTTAAAATGAAAGCCAAATATCCGATTAATAAAATATGCAGTGCAAGGAAAAGGAAGCCTTTGTTTCTGGGGAAGTAAAGATCAGGCAGGATCCTGCATAGTTTCACAAAGACACTTCATACTCTAAAACTGCAGTAAAGTAAAGGAAATCTTAATGTTAGGAAAGTGATGACAGGTTTAGAAGTTGCCACCACACAAAATCATACATAGGTCCTGTGTTGTCCCCTCATTACTTGCCCCCTTCAGCACTACACAGCCACAAAACCCAGAATTACCAATATTGTTGAGGGAACCAAGAGCTGGAGAGGGGTAAGTATATGGTCATTTATTTAATCCTATTCCAGCCCTGACCTCATGGGGGTTTTCTTAGGAAAAAAATGTTATAAAAATACACAAACCAAACAATTAAGTGACAAATCCATCCCTGTTACATCAGATTAGATGAGATAAGGAGGATGTACATGGGACCGCTACATCTGTACACCCCTAAGGCTATGTCATTGCATCCCAGTGTCGCTACATTGTCCAGATTGGAACAATCTGGCAACACCCAGCTTTTTCATCGTATCTATATTCATTTCCACTAAGGCCATATGGGCCAATGTTTGGCTTGGAAAGTCTCCTATTTGCAACACCCCTCAACCCTCCAAGTAGGGACAGTATCCTCATTGGATATCCTCATAGAACCGAAGATAAGGGGATTGAGACTCTAAACGTGACTCATCTCAAGCAAAACATGACTCTTCTCTGCTCATTTTCACTTGCCTTTGGAGGAGATTTTTTTTTATAGGTAAACGGGTGAGATTTCACATATAAAGGAAATCTAAAAAAGACATTTCATGCCTGACCTGAGGGGGTTAATAGGCATAAAATCTGGGGAGTCTCTTTAACAAACTTTAACATGTAGCGTGCAATAAAAACAAAAAGAGCCAATATAATTTGCAAAAAATTGTACATTTTATACTTGCTAACTTTCCTAAATTTGCCAGGACAGCTCCTGATTCTCGATGGCTGTCCCGTAAAATTTGAGCAAGTACTCCTATGTGTACACACAGATGCAGTTTGTGTTTTCACAATCACCTTCCTTAAAATGGGAATCCTGTTAGTATGAAACACAATCCATCTATTATATTCTGCATTTCTATAGCAGTCCAAAGTATAACAATAGCTGTCAGCAATATTATTATTATGACGCAGCAATTTACTTTGTTCTTTGAGTTTGCAAACAACCATCACACAGGACAAGGCCTATATGTATACAAGAAGGATGATGGGAAACTACTGAGGAAAATTGATAATAATATAGGGAACTAATTTAAATGGCATGTCCACTTTTGTAACCGTGCATTTTTACTTAGCTAATACATCTTGAAAAATGAAGGATCTTTGCATTTGGTCTTGATGAAAATTGTTTGGTGATTACAGCTCTTGTACAAAGCAATGTGTCTCCATTATTTCAGGTGGCAAATAAACCGTGCGTGGTCTAACCTTGCACCTATACTTTATAACACATATGTGACCACATATTCACAATTAGGGCTTAAAATAAAGGAAACATAGCCACAGGATCAGACTACACAGCTTTGATTGTAGTCTGTTACCGTGGCAATGCTTGAATCCGCATTGCAGCTCTAGATACAAAACAAAAACCTTGTGTAACCACTGAATTAACGCAAAAAAAATATTTATCAAAACCAGTTTTATTACTAGTCAGGTCCGACGCCAGCACCCGGTAAACACGGGCAAGTGCCGGGGTCCAGGGAGCTTGAGGGGCCCACTCGAGCCTCCGGATCAATTTTACCAGTGTCGCTATAAGACACTGCTACAAATGATCACCATCTGGATCGATTACTCTTTTGCTTTTATGCTCCGCTCATCGGGAGCGCAGTATAGAAGCAGAATCCAAAACTCACCTATCCTGGTGCCCCCGAAGCAGCGCTCCGGTATGCAACGGGTCTGAAGCCGGCGCACATGATGACGGCTTCAGGGCCGGCGTGTACGGGACGCCCAGGCCGAAAGAAAGATGGAGGCTGTTCCGGGGGGGGGGGGGGTGTGGGGGGGTTCCATTGTGTCAGCAGGGGGGGGGGGGGGGGGTCAGTTTGTCCGCCGGGGGGGGGAGTCAGTGTGTCCACAGGGGAAGTGGGGGGGGGAGGGGTCAGTATGTCGCAGGGGGGGGGGTAGGTGTCCCGCAGGGGAGGGGGGGTCAGTTGGTGTCCGCAGGGGGGGTCAGTGTGTCACAGGGGGAGGGGGGTCAGTATGTCCCGCAGGGAAGGGAGGGGCTCGATGTGTCCCGCATGAGTAAGGGGGTGTCATGTGTACCGTCAGGGAGAGTAGGGGTCCGTGTGCCGCTGGGGGAGGGGGGATCAGTGTGTCACATCTTCATGTACCCAAAGAAATAATATTACTGGTGCCTAGAAAGGGGTTTTACAAAAATCATGGATAATTCCTTAGAGGCCTTGGTAGGGAGTATATTAACTGTGCTCTGGGTCGTTTCCAATGCACTCTAAGCCCATCTGGAAGTGCTCAATGGACCCATTGGGAGTCATTGACAAAGGGCCCGAATTGCTATTTTTCGACGGGTTTACCGAAAATTACCGGTTTGCGACGAATTGCCCCAGGTTTTTGGCGCACGCGATCGGATTGTGGCGCATCGGCATGCATGCAACGGAAATCTGGGGGCGTGGCCGCGGAATTTAAAAAAAATAAATGTGTTGCTTGACACGCGCTTACCTGCACCGATGATAGGAAGGTGAACTCCGGCGGACTTCAGCGCAGCAGCAACACCTGGTGGACATCAGGCGCACTACCTTAGTGAATCGCCGGAAGACCTGAATCCTCAACGGAGAACGCGCCGCTGGACAGGACCGGGTAAGTAAATCTGCCCCATTGTGTTCAATCTGTGGGTTCCTTGAACCCAAGGTTACAAGTGAGGTCCTGTGGACCTAGGAACACACTGTTTGCCTTCTGGTCAGGTCACAAGTGACGAAGTCTAGAAGTTGGGAATGAGGTGGGAACCGAGAGCTAGTTCTACTTTCTTGTTGACACTTCTTCCCCAGCATCCGGCAGGGTTTTCAAGGATTCCTGAAAACACCCTTTAAACTTGCATTCATGTTTACAGTAATGTGAGGGGGCATCTCGTCAACTCAGTAACCTGGGCCACAAATGTCCCTACCTGGTAAACATTGAAAAACATTCTACTTTGGAACTAAGTTCTGACATCCCTTGTGGGGTTTTCTAAACTGATCATGCGTTCTGCTGATCAATTTTAACAGGAAATTGTCTAAAATACCAGCAAGCAGAGATCTTGAAAAGAGACAAACAATGAAACACAGACATGGCAAAGCCTTTCATTAATGTGTGCCATGGAAGAAGCTTTGTCCAGTCATCTATAGCTACAGCACTGTCAACGCTTATTCTTCAGGTCTCTTTCACTAAGTTTTGTTCTCGTCTCTATTCATTCACACATTCGCTTGCCCATTAGTTTTTCATGCCTCTTCTGATCATGTCAATAACGGTTTCATTTTCCTGATCGCTCCTTCCTCAAAGGAACTATATTTAATAGTTAATGAACAGCGAGCAATGGGGATCATTATCTGAGCTCATGCTGAAGCTTTTACTTTAGTGGCTGTGTAAGGACTCCCTCTGTCAGGTGTCTATGCCAGGTATGAGTTTTAAAACATGATACATTGAACTCATGAGGACCGGCACAATGAAAATAAGAACTTAAAGGGCTATTCCCACGAAGACAAGATTCTTAAATATACTAAGGATAACAAAATAACACATTCTATAATTCTTTGGTTGTTCCTGGATCCGAACATAAATCTTCTGACTATGGTCAGATTCCTCTCATGAATAGCTTCTCTTATCTGCACACTGCAGTGCTCTCTACTTCCTGCCTCTCCCCTCTGCATTACAAGACTAGCTCAGACAAAGGCACTTCCTGCCAGCAAGCAACAGTGTGCAGAAACTTACTGTACAAGCTAGAGACAGAAAAGGTCTTTATCCAGGAGGGAGGCATAGAAGAGCTGACTGTGTGCGTTATAAGTGAGTTTAGCAGAGCTGTGAGTGTTATTGTGTCTTATATACATCTCATGAATCATCTGTCTCATCTCTATATATATGTTTCAGATGGTAGTAGAATGTTCAGAAGGTAAATAAAAGTGTATATAAACCTTGTACCCTGATAATATAAGCACATTGTCAGCATACAGCATTTCATAGCACAGAGGGATCATAATGTATCTGATTAGATACATGGAATCTTACACTGACCATCACTGAATGATAAGAGCTAAAATAAATAAAATGATCTTTTTTGTGTAAACATCACTAGGGGATTAAAATTTGAGAACTTTCTTTTATGGGACACCAGTACAACAGACCGCCACACACCGTCGTCACACCTAAAAGGAAGACTCCACCTATTTTCTACAACCATTTTTTAAATAAAAATACTTTACAAAAAATGATTCATTGCCTTAAAGGGAACCTGTCACCAAAAACAAAAACAGGTAGTGGCAAGTTCCTATAGAGCACTAGTAACTATCTGACACCCTGCTTTTAGCTAAAAATAGTTTCCTGCAGATCCCCATTAAATCAGAGTTATAATCTTGCCTGGTATCTATGCAAATTTGAAGCGAGTCGAGGAGGCGTGGCCTAATGTCATATGACCAGTGTGACATCATCAAAGGTCCTTAAACTACTTAATATTAGCAAACTGTACCCCATGTACATATCTGACCACATGAAACAATCACAGCAGCTTCCATGGACTTCCACTCCTCTCCATGCAGACTTCTGTGATTTCATGTGATACAATTTGCTGTGATTTCATGAGAAATATGGTGTAAAGTTTTCTAATGCTACCAAAGCTATAGGACCTGCAATGATGTCACCCTGGTCACATGACATTACAGCTGCATACAGATATAGGATTGGGAGGAGCTGCTGGATTCAGTCCGAGGAGGCCACACCCACCTCGACTTGCTGTAGTCATGCTTAGATACCAGATAAAACTATAAATCTGAAAATATGTGAATCTCAGGGGAATCATTTTAAGCTAAAAGAAAGGTGTCAGATACTTACTAGGGCTTTATTGGAACCTGTCACTCCCTGTATTTGTGAAAAATGTGGTGACAGGTTCTCTTTAAGGGTACCTGTCACCAGGAGATCCATTTTTGGCTCTGCACAGATGAAGTGGAGCTGGCCACCAGGCATTGAGGCAACTCAATGCCGAGTTTTGGTACCTCCCTGCGACTTAGTGTCTAGTAACCAGAAGCGCAGATGAATGAGGAGACCATGCAGCTGGCTCCGCTTGATCTGAGCATGCAGACAGATGCTGACCGCGCAGGTGCGAGAGTGCCTGATGTAATCATCAATACCTGGAGATGGGGGGTGGGACATCTATGAATTACATCTGCAGAGGGGAAAGAATAGTGGGCGGAGCTCAGACAGGAGATGGAAGGTTTTTTAATTTTGAAAAGGACACATGGAGCGGCGGTTTCCCGAGGGTGGGGGAGACTGCTCCTCTATACCCAGGCCCACGGGATGAGTGGCTTGTCACAATTCACATGGAAATGAAAGTTACAAAATAGCATTTCATTTTTTCTGTCAAAGCTATTTTTAATACAAAAATAGAATACAAAACAGAAGCAGTCTTGGAAGTGTGACTAAGTGTGGCATTACAGATTATTTATAAATTATATTCATTTTCCGTTACCTTATCAGATTACTTTTCTATTTTCTGAACTGTACAGAAAAACAAAAAAAATGAGTCTGTTTCCAATGGGCAACTAAGCCACTTGATCTTGGCACACATTCCTGTAGGATGGCTGAGTTCACAACTCGAGGGCATAAAATACAACAGCAATGATCATTATCATAAAAATATAATAAGCAGAGTTTATTGGCCCAACAAATTTGAAAGTGAAATGTGGTGTAATCCAGGTTTGTCTCCTGATCCTGGGATACTGTCCTAAGATCTATACACCCTCCTGTCTGTAATTCAGGAAGTCTCAGAAAAGTCTTGAACAAAGTTCACGCTCCACCTGTTGACTATGAGGAGATAGTGAATGTACTGCTTGATAAAAGTAAAATGGATAAAAATAGAAGTGTTATAAATACTAATGACTGTCAGCCTTCAAGTCCACATGTGTATATCTAGAAGGAGAGCTGGGATATAGGCTACCACAGAGCAATGGGTAGCTGCCAGGGGCGAAGCAATGGCCTCTCTGCCACAGAAACAGCAATACTATAAAGTTAATAGGGCTCATCTACTAAGGGTCCGCGGAGCACATTTTCGCCGGGTTTCCCGGCGATTTTCGTTTTGCGCCAAATTGCCCTGGGATTTTGCCACAAGCGATCGGATTTTGGCGCATCGGCACCGGCTTGCACGCAACAGAAATGGGGGGCAGGCCGTCAGACAATGCGCAAGATTAAACATTTAGAAATGTGTCGCAAGACACGCACTTACATGCAACAGGAAGAAGCAGGTGAACTCTTTCGGACCTCGGCGCAGAAGCGACGGATGCAGGAACTCGGGCGCACAATCTTAGTGAATCACGGCAGACCCGAATCCTCGTCGGACAACGCACCGTGGGATCACCCCAATATGATAGCTAGAGTGCCCATTCAACATTTTGCATTGAGGCCCAGGAGCTAAAAGGGAACAGGGGGCATTTTGAGGTGGGGAGAGCTTGACTTCAGTGCTAAACTTGCAGCCCTTTTGTGCAACCATTTATGTACATGCTTGACAACAAATTGGCAATGGTTTATTAGGTCAATTTTTGGTGACATGTGCCCTTCAAATGAAATTGTTTGGCTACTTGGGATGCATCACATAATAATCAGACAGGATTGATAATGTGAGAATTTCTAAGCTTTACAGCGCTTAATTAAAGCGTGTCAGAAACTGTACATCATAAAGTCAACAAGGTCCAGCCTTGTCGTCACTGATCTCTTCCCGTCCAACAAGTTAGATCAGACCCAGAGGTGTAATTAGAGGGGGGCAATGCTCTGGGTGCAGGAAACTGAGTCTTTGCCATTGGATCTAACAACTCATCCATTAACTGAAACAACGGCAAAGAATTTGATAATTACACTGAGATTCAGCATGTAGAAAAATTTCCTTGTGCAAAACTGATAACCTCAAGACTGCAGTAGTTCACTATACATAGCCCAATACCAGAGATTATCTGACTTAAATGAAAATTTAGAAAAGATATGTAGAAGGAAAACAACATGGGATGAATATATGGAGTAAGCAGCAGGGACAGTTTTCGTTAAAGTGGGGTCCTGGGAAAAACTTAGTGGGGCCCTAAAATAATTTGTGAGCAGTCACAGTCAGTAAGAGGCTCCCTTTAGCCCTGCACAATAATAACACTTTGTAGTTACACACAATAGTATGGTAAGACAATCTGTAATATGGGACTGTAGGAGAATGTTATAGGAGATAGAGAGATGATAGCGAGATTGATGATAGAAGATAAAGATGATATAGATTTATAGATAGATAGATTTATACAGGGCGTCATCTGCCAAGAGGCGGCAGATGTCCGAGCTCTAAGGAAGGTGGCAAAATATGGGGCCATTACCGCTTGAATCGCCCACATGAAAAATCAACTGCGCCTTTATCTTTAAGCTACAGAAGCAAATTATGTACAGAGCGGCACAGATCCTTCTGTCTGTGTCGCTCTGTTGCTCCAGGCAGGGTGGGATGATGTCACACTGCCTGCGTCCCTGCAGCAGTACAAGGCAGCAGAAGAGCCAGTAAGAGGAGGCGAGCACCGGGGGCTGTATATAATGAAAAAGGGGGACTGTATATAATAAAAAAGGGGAGCTGTATAAAATAGAGAAGGAGGGCTGCATATAATAGAAAAAGGGGGCTGTATATAACAGAAAAGCGGGGCTGCATATAATAGAAAAAGGGGGCTGTATATATTAGAGAAGGGGGGCTGGATATAATAAAATAAGGAGGCTGTATATATTAGAGAAGGGGGCTGCATATAATAGAAAAAGGGGGCTGTATATATTAGAGAAGGGGGGCTGGATATAATAAAATAAGGAGGCTGTATATATTAGAGAAGGGGGCTGCATATAATAGAAAAAGGGGCTGTATATAATATAAGGGGGCTACATATTATATAATAAGGGGGGCTGTACATCATATAATAAGGGGGCTACATATTATGTAAGGGGGTTGTATATTATAGAATATGGGGGCTGCATATTTTATAATAAGTGGCCTGTATATAATATAATGGGGGTTATATATATTATAATATTATATATTTTAAAATAAATGAGGAAGGACCATATTGTGGATTCTATATCCACTTTATACTGTAAGTGACTGTGGTATTTAATTGGTGCAGTGCGGAGATCTGGTGCTGGGAGCTGAAGACATCTGACAGCAATTTCAACAAAGGGGTAGAAGATATAATGATGTCCTCTCGCTGATGGAGCAGATCGTAACCTATGAGGCACTAGATGCCACTATTGTCTGTGTCACTAAACGTGTACTGCCTGTTAGCATGTGTGGGGTCCCTGAGGGTTAGTTACTAATTTTAAGTAATGTCGGCAGGATGTACCATTTTAAAAATTTAGGAATTCAGTGGGCCAAACATATCCTGGAATCAGCGGAAGTCTGGTGTTGAGGAATAAGGGGGGACGGCATTTCAATTTCTGCTTCAGACAGCAAATACCCTAGAATCAGCCCTGAATTTATATATGTGCAACACCCTCGCCGATGCAATGGCGAGGTAGTGCTTGCGAATACGTCCCACCTGTAGGTAACACCACATTACACTACATGGTCCTTATAGGATCAAGGGGAAATTGCAGTGGTTAATCCTGCCTGGCAAGGCAGATGTTAATTTGTGATGTAATAATGTCAACCAATGTCTGTGTTACATCCTGTCTTTGTGCACTGAGAGGTAATTGGAGGAGCAGCCACCACCTGACCAAAGGGAGGTAATAAAACCCCCTGGCCAGGAATGTTCTGGGGTTCTTAGAGAGAAATCTCTCTCAGGAGAGAGACCGGTCCTAGTCAGGCCCTCTGGGTCTGCAGGACACAAGCAGTGAGTAGTTCGCTGAGCAGTAGCTTAGAGTCTCTAGCATACCAGACCAGTGCAGGAAGAGCCTAGCCCCTGCCTGAAGTGGAGCAATAAGACTAGAGTTAGTGTAGCGAGGAAAGGGGTATCATCCTACCTTCAAGGGTGATACCTGAAGAGATCCAGGACCGAGCTGAAGCATCCTCTAGGACACAGCTGCCTCCCAGCCTGCTCTTACATCCAGGCTGGTGATCTACATCCTGTGGCTCCCTCCAAATACCTCTCCAGTACTCCACCTGTTAAAGGCACGTTTTCTGCAGTTCCTGCCGGTTGCAATAAACGAACTGTAAGTTGTTTCCTTCAACTTCTGCCTCCGTCTGGTCCCTGCTACTACCCCTGCCTGCATCACCGGCACCCTGTCCATCACCCAGAGACTCACACTCGGGACATTAAGGGGTTGCCCCAGGGAGATCCGCTATAGCAGCCTCTCCCTCATCATTTCTGCTGGAGACCTGCCAGGCTGTAGGACAGCCCTCCGGTTCCCCCGTACCAAGCACCGTGACAATAGCGTGCTTAGGCCGCAACCGCCAGCCACTCCGGTACCGCGGGCCCCGGCTGTCTCCAGGCCTCACCTCAAGGGCTAGGCCCCAATGGGGATGTTGCATATGCATAAATACAAAGTAGATTATATATAGATAGCTAGGCAGATGATAGAAGATATATATGAGAGATAAATACAGTAGAAGAAATATAGAAGATCGATTGATAGATGTATATATAGCTAGATAGAAGATAGATATGATAGATAATAGATAGGAGATATATAGGAAGATAGAAGATATATAGATATTTAGATAGACACACAGATCAACTCCATTTTTCATTTGACTTTTGAACTGGAAATTAATCTTTGGCCATCTCTCCCTGGGGTTAAATAGCGGCAGCTTCACATTACAGAGACACCAGACACTCTTGTATTTATTTTCTACAGTGTTATCTATAGCCTCCAATGCAACGGTGAATCGTGCAGCCAGCTCCGAGCTGCAGGCGGAAGAACTGGGAAGTGCAGGAAAGAAAAGTTACTCTAGACTAGGCATGGGTCTGCCATATTATGCAAATAGAACAAGGCTGCTATTAGCACTTGGAATACAAAACCATAATTCTATCCAAGACCCAGGTCCATCCATCCTTCATTATCCCTATGTACAATGAAGTGCTTTGCTAAGCAAGAGACTGCACTTAATAATTTATCTCAGCTTCCAGCTCTCATGTTTCCTCCTGCATACACATAGGTTTATCTCATAGGACTAAAACATTGCCAATACAACTTTAACACATAACACAATTTTGTAAATGCATTGAATATAGAAAAATTACAAAGAAATATTAGAATATTGGCCAATTCCCTGGGCTATTCCAATTAAGCAGATGATATAGTCAACCATCATGTTTTCAGCCCGGAGAGTTTTTATGAGGTCCGTCTGCCAAGAAAACATAAAAGGCCCATTGTCTACATTGTTGGCCTGTTTACTCACTAGCTTTCAGAATGAAAGGACATGTTGGGTAGCATTTATCTCGGCAAGAAAGGCTTTGTTTCATGGAGACAAAACACGGGTAAAATAATTAAAGGACTCGGATGAATTTTAAAGCATCCCTCACAATACAGCCACATTCTATGTATCTCGAAAATAGATTTCCTGGGATCTACTGCTAAAGCAGGTGCAATGCAGGTAACACTGATCCATATGTAGTAAGTAGATGATATGAGGGATTCTACCTCAAGGTTTAAGTTCTCAACATTACTCATTGTATTTAGTAGTAGGCAAAGATGGCAGCCGTCTAGGACATCAATGTGGGGTGCATCAGGGCGGGGTGCAATGGAGTAGTCAAAAAAGGTACAGAACATTCTACAACAAACTGAAAGGAGTGTTATATATATATACTCATGGATAGTGAACACACCGACAAAGAGGAAAGTTATAAGAAGTTATGGTTATCAAATTGAACTTAAGGTACCACAGATAGGACAAGATTGAGAGTTTTTATTTTGTGATCCCCCTCTAATATCCATCACACAGGTAGATTAGGAGACTCATAGATGTATCACCAAGAAGGGTGATCTAGCACCCAACTGCATGAAGACAAAAAGGTCCTGCACCCTCATCCCCTTGAGATTCTACGAAATGACCAGCTTTACAAAGTCCTCTATATTTCTATATTTCAGGGGTTACATGTCAAACCAGTGCCCTATACTAAGCTCATGTTATAGGACATCTACCACCAGAATCAGTGATTGTAAACCAAGCACACTGACATACTGGTGTGTGCCCCCTCTGGCTTTACAAATGATTCAAACGACCCTGAGGGGCTCCAGGCTCAATTAACACATATGGACGCCTTTTTTGTTAGTCAGGGCAGAAAAACCTAAAAGAGCAGCAGATCATACCCGGAGGGGGGGGGGGGGGGGACACAACAGCATGTAAGTGTGCTTGGTTTACAATCCTTGATCCATAGGCAATATTTTTCCTCTTTTCCCCCTGTGGAAACATATTTGCAATTTTCCTTCCTCAAAATAGATGCTAAGGCATGATAGTGATAGGGGCTGATTTGGGACTTCCCTATGTGTGTTAACGGTTTTATGACTTTATTTGATGTAATAAGATTAGGTATTACTCTCTTACATAGGACCTTGGTCCAAAAGTGCATAGAAAGTGAGTTGACTTGAAGATAATGTTGTACATAATATCATAGTAATTCATAGGTCACAAATAAAAGGTTGAAATACAGCCACTGACAGGTGCTTTCAGGGACATACAATACAGTTAACTCTGCATCAGGATTCTCCTGGTATGTCGGGCTGTATATATTTTTTGGTGCTGAAACAGCCGTAAATCACAAGGCAACTACAACATATATCTATACAACCAATATCTATACATAACAACATAATAAAATACAACAGGTGTTAGTAGACACAGCAATCTGTATAAACATGTATGTTCCAGCTGCCCAAAATGCAAAATTCTTCCACAATTCAAAAGATTATCACGAACAGACATTTTATTACTATCTAATGACATGTGGGGCTTGTTATGGAACTTTGTTAGCCTTAATTTACCCCTTACCCACAGGATGTAATCATGCCACTCCATTCACTGTCTATAGGAGCGGTCTAAGACAGTCAAACACTGGGGCAAATTTACTAACCCGTCCCAGCGCGATCCCCGAGCTGCGTTCTCCGACTTCAAAGCACATCTGCCGCGATTCACTAATATTGTGTGTCCGATATCCTGCATGTGTCGCTTCCCCGATCAGGTCCGACAGAGTTCACCTTCTTCTTCACAGTGCATGTAAGTGCTTAATCTTGCGACACAAATTCACAGTTAACTCCCGCGGTTTGTCCGAATCCGTCGGATCGTCCGGCGGCCCGTCCCCGATTTCTGCTGCATGAATGCCGGCGCCGATGAGCCAAAATCTGATCCGCGATCCCCGAAAAGTCAGAAAACCTGACCCTTAGTAAATAAGCCCCACTGTGTTCGGCTATTTCCATTATTATTTTGCGATTTAATGCAGCAGCAGGGTGCATGTATATCCTGCCACTCCAGCCATTAGTAAGAACTGGGATCTTATTCTCTGGATCAATAGAGGTCTGCCCCCATGATTGGTAGAGGTCCCAGCAGTCAGACCTGCACAGATCAGCTAGTTATTACCTATCCTGTGAATAGGAATATCTTAAATACTTGGCACAACACATTTTTATGGGTGCTGCCATATATACATATGCTTTACAGCACACCTAATGGCCGTATACAGCTCTAGACTGGAGCCTATTCATTGAGGGCTACAGTCTTCTAAGCATGTTCAGCAGACAATGATGGGGGTTTCTAAAAATGTGATATGTTCTATTGTAATCCTGTCTTGTATTTGATGTAAATTAGGTAAATGCTGCAAAGAAAAAAACAATTCAGATAAACAATGAAAGGTGTCAACCAAACTAAATTTCTATGTTGCTGTTTCATTTCAAATATTACCTCTTCGTTTAGTACCTCACTCTCAACATGGCGGAGGTTGTTCTTTGCCTGTACGTAGATCTCCGATGTGTGTTGACCCTCAGGAGGACTTGGCGCAGGATAGCAAGGAGGTGGTGGGAGTGATGCATCAGGGGCTGGTGGTGGAGGTGGTGGGAAGGCTGGAGGAGGGGGTGGAGGATTGATGGTTGGGTCTACTTTCTTACTACCCCCTGGGTTTACTTCAGGATTTAACATGTCCATATATGTCTGCATGTCTGTGATAGCAGTTTCAGGAGGTCCTGAAGGAAAAAACATAAAAAATTGTAAATACAAAGAAATAGGGCATGATATAACAGCAAAAAACCCACAGAATTTGGGCAATACATTAACCCCTACGAGACTATTTTGGCCTTTAGGGCGTGGACCCATTTTTCAAATCTGCCCTGTGTCACTATAGAAGAGTGAAGAAATCAGGCGATACCTTTTTGAGGCTAACTGAGTATATTTGATGATGAGCTTTCGAGAATACTAGTTCTCTTCGTCAGACATGGCTGTGCATACGGACATCTGAAAAACTGCGCAACAACATGATTAAGATTCTCTATAACAACAAGAGGAAAATACAGGAGGAAATACATGCCCTAAAGACACTCCTGGAACATGATACAGAGGTGATGAAGGACAAACTCCAATTATATTACCATAAACTTCAGGATATGATGATCAACAACAAAAAGAAAAAGCTCCATAGACTGAGACAAAAAGTCTCCATCACCACAGGCACACGTGCTCAGCCAGTTCACCAGAGCTGTGTTGTGAACCTTTCCTCCTATGAGCCTGACAAACATGAGATGTCAGTTCTCTCCAAAGGTCTGTCCTTCTGCCCTGCAAGATCTGTGGACAAAATTAAACTCTGCAATGACATGGAGGAATTCTTCAGAAAAATAAGACTCAGAGAATATTTACATGACAGAGACTCTCCTCACAGCACAGATTTGGAGACAGGACAGTTCAAAAGCAACCCAACAAAGAGATCTACCTGGACCCCCAAATCTGGAACCAACTCAACACTGGATACATACATTGACCACTTCAGAAAAAAAGTGAAAACAGAAATCCTGGGGAAAAGAAAGAAACAAGTAAATAACCTAACCCTGCAGGAACAAAGGGCTATTCTATCATTGAAAGCAAACCCAGATATCATTATAAAACCTGCAGACAAAGGGGGTGCAATAGTCATAATGAATACTTATGACTATATCAAGGAAGCAAACAGACAGCTGTCCAATACCATTCATTATAGTAAACTTGAGAGTGATCCAACAGAGGCCTACAAGAAGCAACTTATTGATATGACCAAGAAGTTTTCAACTGAGATGCAACACAAGGTCCACCTTCTCATCCCAGAGGATCCCAGGCCAGGCTGTTTCTATATGCTCCCCAAGATACACAAAGATGGAAAAAAAATGAAATTTGGCAAAAATTTTGAAAAATTCTTTATTTTCAAAGTTCTTAATTCTTTACTTTTGATGCAGATAGTCCTAGCACCCAAATAAATTCATAACTTACATTTCCCAAATGTCTGCTTTATGTTGGCATGATTTTTTAAGATTCCACATTTTTTACTAGAATGTTATGAGGCTCAGAATTTAGGTATCATTTTAAAAAATTTTTGTAAAATCACCAAAACCCGTATTTAGATGGACCTGCTCAACTTCCAATTGACTATGAGAGACCTAAATAATTACCCCATTAGGGAAACTGCACCCCTCAACATATGAAAAGCCACTTTTAAGAAGTTTTTTAACCCTTTAGGCGTTTTATAGGGGTCAAAACAAAATGGAGGTGTAGTCTACAAATTGTAATATTTTTTCACAATACACTCATTTTGGGTGGAAAATTAAACATTTGCAATGGATTAAATGAAAAAAGGCTCCACAAAGTTTGATACCCAATTTTTCCCAAGTACACCGATACCCTATATGTGGTGGTATCCTGCATTGTCAAATTGTACAGGCTATAATTTTTTTTCTTTTTTTAATGTGGACCTATAGGGGCTTATTTTTTGCCACATGAGATGCACTTTTCTGGTGTGTAATTTTGGGGCATCTATAACTAATTGGTGAGATTTTATTAACTCTTTGTTGGTGGAGGAAATGAAAATCATCAATTTTTAGGAAGATTTTTTGGTGTTTCTTTTTTTGGCTGTTTACCATACCATAAAAATAGTATATTATTTTTATTTTATGGGTCACCACGATTTACGAAAAGACCTCATTTATATAGATTTTTTTATTTTTTCCCGTATTTACTGAATAAAAAGTAATTTGTCGAAAATGTTGTAATTTTAGCATCACCGTCTTTCATATCCATAACTTTTTTATTTTTCTCTTCACAAAACCTGGTTAAGGGCTTATTTTATTTTGCAAGATGGATTGTTCTTTTTAGTGTTGTTATTTTAGAGTGCATAACATTTATTAAATCACTTTTTAGAGCA
Organism: Engystomops pustulosus; assembly: GCA_019512145.1. Classification (NCBI taxonomy): domain Eukaryota; kingdom Metazoa; phylum Chordata; class Amphibia; order Anura; family Leptodactylidae; genus Engystomops; species Engystomops pustulosus. Next base: position 125,065,894 of record CM033646.1, read on the forward strand.
TATTTTTTATATTAATTAAAAATTATCTTTTTTGGGGGAGATTTTTTACGGTATGCACTTTGAGAATCTAATAATGATTCTGTTTTATTATGCAGATTGTTACGGACGCAGCAATACCAAATATGTGGGGGGTTTGTGTATTTTATTCAATTTTACTGAATGAAAACTAATTTGGAGAAAATCTTGTACATTTTAGCATCACCATATTTTCATATGCATGACTTTTTTATTTATCGGCTGACAAATCTGGCTTCTTTTTTGCGAGAAGAGTTGTTCTTTTTAGTGGGCTTATTTTAGAGCGCGGAACATTTTTTTAATCACTTTTCAGAGCATTTGTTTTTAAAGGTATTAATTAATGATCTTTTTTCAGAAAGTTTTTGCGTTTTTTTTCTCCGGCATTTACCTTGCGGTTCCAGTAACGATTCTGTTTGATTATACAGATTGTTACAGACGCGGCAATACCAAATATGTGGGTTTTTTTGTGTTTTTGTGTTTTTTATTCTTTATTAAGTGTTTTTATGGGAAAGTGACATTTTAAGGGCTTTATATTTTTAGGTACCTTTTCAGACTATAAGGAGCACCGGATTATAAGGCGCACCATCAATAAATGGCTGCTACAACGTCTAGGTTCATATATAAGGCGCATCAGATTATAAGGCGCACATGATTATAAGGATGAATGACCAGCTGTTGTCTGTAAATGCGGTACATATATAAGGCGCACTGGACTATAAGGCGTACCTTTGATTTCTGAGAAAATCTAAGGATTAGATAGTCCGAAAAATACAGTATTTATTTTTTATTTATTGTAATGTGTAAACTTTAGTGTTTTCAATTTTTTTTCAATTAGTATTGGATCAAGTCCGATACTAATTCATTGTAGAGCAGTGTAAACTGTCTGCGAAGCCGTCGGCAGAAGCAAGACGTTAAAGCGCGTCCCGGAGCGGAAAGTATGTACCCGCAGGGACGTACTATAACACCCTGGTGCGCCTAGGGGTTAAAGGGTTTTTCCTCTACTATACTATATCCTATTCCAGTGCCCAATTTAAGCATTGCTTGTGTCATCTCTTGGCCCAGCAGCCAAGTGATCACTGGAAGTTGGGAATATCAGTTAAAGAAGACCCCTCATTAAAAAAAAAACGCACTAGTAGCTGCTTACTAATGTAAGCAGCTCCTATTGTTACCCCATTTTTAGCAGTGGCAAACTGATAGCTTTATCGGAACCCTCGAATGCCGGACCGCTGTAAGCTCTTCATGAGGGGGCGGTCCGAGGCGCTGCTTCTTCCTCAGACCGCCCTCCCCTCCCACACCATAGGCCGCGGTGACTGCCGGGCTTCATGTGGCAGTCACTGTCTCCTAGTTCCACCCTCTCATGAATATGCTGGACCGCTGTAACCTTGGTCCGGCGTTCCTATTGTACGACACTGCAGTGTCTGCTAGCTTTATCAAAGGCTTCCAATAAAGCTAGCAGTTTATCACTGCTAAAAATGAGGTAGCGCTAGGAGCTGCTAACTTTAGTGCATTTATTTGAGTAACAGGTCCTCTTTAAGAAATGACAAGAGCTGTTCCTCCCAACCCCTCTTAACCAATCTAAGGAGAATGTATTGGAAGTGTCTGAGAGCAAAACTGTTCTAGCTGCTTATGGCAACCAATCAGAGCTTAGCTTTCATTTTTTTCACCGCAATTTGTGACAAAATTGCAACATTTTTATACATCTGAATTTTAAAGCTATATCAGGTGCAACATTGAAAAGGTAATATAAACTGCATACAAATTTTGCATTGGGGTCCATTGGTAAAGGGTGCTGTTTCTGGGAAAAGAGAACCTTTTTGTGACGTTCTTATTACATGATTTCATGAAATACCTTCTGATGGAAAGTATGTAGTGACATAAAGACATGACGTGAGCTTTGTATAAAAGAACAAAGTGCAATAAGCCTGTGACACATCATATGTGTGCCTTCATGGTGTTGTATATTTCCTTTGAAACATAAGCCTATAGTAAAAGTAAAAGCAGATTACATGACAATCCTGAAAAGCAGAAGAAATAACAGGTTGGTGTTTTACATATAATACAGGTGAAACCTGAGGTGATAGCGGAGGTGTAATGTGGGTGGATTGCTGCTTTCTAAAGTTTTGCGTAAAAATAAATAAACGAAGACTAAGATGGAAAATATGTTAATCTTATATGATAGAAACTGCGATAGAAACTGTGACGTCATAATGTTTTAAATGGAAAATTGCATATTTGTAAGTCTAATGAGGGGTTTGTGCATTATCCCTGCCAACATAAAAGGGGGTAGTTGCGTATAGGGCCTTCTACCTATCAGAATCCGTATGGTGAGTCTGCACAACTCACCCAAGGGATAAAGCAGGGAGATCTCAGGTAATCTGCAGCTGTAGACTCTGCCTGGAAAGGCAATAATTAAATGGGTGTAGAATGTTATCCAATTATGTGGTTGTATTGTAAACTGGAGTGTGATTGGAGAGGTGCTACCACCTGACCAGGGGGAGAATAAAACCCCTGTGCACATGGTCTAGACCTCATGGTCTATCCACAGAGCAGAGAGTTTTCTTTGCCTGTCAGCAGTCCAGACCCCATGGTCTGAGTGAAGAGAGAGACAGTGTGTAGCACACCTTTAGTGCTGCCACAGAACCCAATCCCAGGAACTGAGTCAGGAGACTCAGTTTGGAAACAGCTCCATCTCAATTATCCCAGCCTGCATCTACTACCAGGCTGGTGCATTATTCCTGAGGACCACTCTCCACGACCACTCCAATACCAGACTCCGAATCGCCTGTTTGACCGTTCTGGCCCGTTGCCTGCTACCTGTTGTTTAATAAAGAACCATAAGTTGATTTGCACAACGGTACCTCCGTCTGATCCCTGGATATGGCTGTCTACCACCATGGGCTTCCCCATCCATTACCGAGGGACCTTTCTGACAGACATTAAAGGTTTTCCCCAGGGAGAATCTGTACATCATATAAAAAAATGTCATATAAAGATATCAACTAATTCTAGCAAAAAAAAAAATCAATTAATTCACAGGAAAATGCCATGTTATATCTCCAAAGCAGCGCCACTTATGTTAATGGGCTTTCTATTAAGTCGATCTATAATATACTAATACTTACATACAAAGTGCGATAATATGCACTATGTGCCATAGCAGACAGGCAGCCGTTGCCCCTGTGCAGGAACCCTATATGGAGCCCATATCTTACAATGATGTACCAGCCTGATGTTTCTCCAAAAATGTATTACTATTTATTAGTAATGTTTAATGAATATGCAAAGAAGGATAAAGGAAAACTATGCCTCTCATGCTACCATTAACAAGGCAGCGACTTATAAGCAAAGATTTCAAAACAGATTGGTAGTGAAATAGTTTTCGTTTTTTCTTTTTATACTCTTGCACATAGCTTGTGGCTGTACATTCACGGTTGTGTGAATGAGGCCTTACTGTTAGTTATACAGTATTCTTGCACAGTATATAACATTATAGCATTATGTGGTAGTATTTTTACTGGTAGTGGTAGTAGTTTTATTTTTGTACCTAGGGGCAATATTACAACATTTATATTGTTACTCATAGAGGTCAGAATTGCAGTTATTGTATTCCTGTATATTGGAGAAGCATTATACTAGTTATATTGCTGTACATAGGGGGCAGTATCATAGTGGTTTCAGTCCTTTACATGGGAGAAGTATTATTAAAATTATATTATAATACGTAGGGGAAGTATTATGGTAGTTTATAGTATAAATATTCTCGTACAAGTGGGTCATTATATAAAAGTTCCCGTACCTAGGGTATTACAGCAGTTATATTCTTGTTCATAGAGGGCAGGTATATGTTTGTTTATGAAGCAGTGTTATAATGGTTTCTTACATGTCCACATAAGGGCAGTATTATTTAGTATGGACAACAGTATTACAAAGAATAATATTGTTATATTCTTATGGAGTGGAAAATTGAGGAGACTGGACAGATTGATGTAAATAAAAAATTACTCTCATATAGAGGAAATATAGAGAGCCTAACCTCCAAGCACCAACAACTCCTAACTGCATTTTGCACCCAAAATGCCCATATTCAGTGGTTCAGACCCCAGTTTTACATTGGTAGAGAAGAGGGAGGGCCTCTACTTACTTGGACCTGTATGCTGGTTTAATTTCTTGTCTCCCACACTTGATTGGCTGGAATTACAGGAGTCGTAGTTGGACAATGTACTTGAAGGTGAACCGATGTCAAAGTGGGCTGGTTGTGTAGACATTGTGGTATTTGGAGATGACATTCCTGAATCTGGCTGCTTCAGCTCCATATCTGCCGATGGATCCCTCGATAACACACGGTGTTCCACACTCTACAGAAGGTAGAATATGAGTCAAATATGAGTCAAAATAGGGTATTTGCTCCAGAAGTCTTGCCTCACCTTAAAGGCAACCTGATTATGATCTAATAAACCGCTTAATGACCTAATAAATCAGATTGTAAAGTATCTTAACACCTTTCAGATCATATTTCTTTCATCTTCCAATGTGGTGGTATCATCTAGAATATCAACATTATAGGAAATGTACCATCAAAATCAAACATGATAAACCAGAGGAAATTACTCTTAGATCCAGGCTGTTAGACTGTGAGATTATATCAGGCAGAGGGAAGCAGAATTGCTGAGGAAGCAGGGGGGAGCGGAGGACAGTGTAACAGCCTGTAAAGCTACAGTGTGGAGGGGCTCTGGCTCAGAAGAATAATTTTTAAAAGTTCATTTTAGAAGGAAGGAAGCCATGGATAACAAATATAAGAAAATTACCACAGTCACGGCTCGGGGATCTATGAGTAAGTGTCTCTGGTTTATCATTCTTAATTTCTTGATAGGCTTCCTTTAAAGTTAAAATTGGTTGTAAAAAGTCATGTTGGCTGAGAGGTTAGCACTGAAGTCATATTCTGCTCCCATCAGAACAGCCCCACTGCTGTAACTGATGGTCCTGCATTACTAACCAGCTCTCATGAAATGTAGTGCAGGGTGTCAATCACAGTAGAGAAGATATTCTGAAAAATTTGGAAGGTATTCGACAACAAGTTGTGTTTCAGATAAATTTCTGCTGACAGGTACCCTTTAATCTAAATATTTTCCTTTCCACAAATCCTCCATCAGGGAACATGAGGAGTTAACATAGTGCTGTTTCCTATGACCATCACTTGGCTGCATGAGATATTGGCCTAGGCTGGCCTGTCAAGTCATGCAATTCATGAACAACCTACTGGATTCTATATTCAATGTTGCTGTAATGAAAGTGAACCCTTGATACTAGGTTACCAATCAAGAAGCGATTGCAATACAAACCCACTTCAAGCCCTGACAAAGCTTTAATGCTTTATAGCAATGCATCCAAAATTTTATTATCTGTGCAAGAATATTAGCTGGTGCCAAAATTATGATGAGAGAGCACACAGTTAGAGCTGGAGAGAGTTATTCAGCCTGTAATTCTACCAGTTTATAGTCTGGCACAAGATATATACACATTTCACAGGTCCACACCGTACTTTTAGCTTCTGGACTGTTGGTTGTTCCTCTTTAAGTGAATTGTAAGTAATGCAAAACCTACAACCAATACATAGACGAATAGAAATTAAAAATAGGAAAAATAATAAAAAATAGGAATTAACCTAATTCCCGCCCAAGTTTTCTATTTTCTAAGTTCAAGATCACTGACCTATGTATGTCTACCACAGAAGAGCAAAAATCTGCTGCAAGAATTCTTCATTCTCTAACAATAATATACTGTACCCCAGATCCACTACCATGATCACTATATATTGATTGCTTATGAAAATACATAAATGATTGCAAATAGAAGTTAAAAAAATACCTACTTCGACCTAATACTGATTGTTCTGGATGACCAACCTGCGTGAAGATCCTGCACCTCTGCTATACTACATGAAACCTGATGGTCAGGTAAAGGAAGATCCCCCCTTCCCCCATCATAGTGATATAGGTGAATAATGTATAGAGCTGGTCTCAGGATGCTTGCCCTCTAAATTATTCAGAAACATACAGTATCAAACGGGAGGTCCAGTCACCTTAGAGATAAAGCCAGCCAGGTGAAATTATCGGACATGTGTTTTTACAAGGCAAACCTGCCTCATATATAATTAGTGGCATTCAGTGCTCTGTCCTTATAATGTCTCAAAATTTATGATAAATGCATGTAGACAGTAGAGATACTGCCTGGTCAGTATACTTTACATACAACTTCAACAAAGGATAAAAAGCATACTACGCTATATCATCCCACTCCCTTTTGTAAAAAACGGTTTCTGGAGGCCATTATAGCCTCCACTTTTGTTGGACTGTGCACCTTTTTTGGGGATTACATGGCGTGCACAGGCATATAAGAAGTGTCTGCACTGGGATTTTGGTGCATGCAATCCTTTTGTGGCGCAGCTACGCTGGCATCCAGGCGACCCAAATTAAGGGGCGTACCTGGATTTAACTTTTAAATTGTGTTGCACGCCCAAGCACTTAGATGCACCACTAAAAAGATGGTGAACTTTGTCAGACCTGAGCGGGGAAGCAACACATGCACAATATCGGGCACACGTTCTGGTGAATCAGCAGAGTGCATTGGAGTCGGACATTGCACTTTCGGTGAACTCCAGCGGGCGGGTAGGTAAATGTGCCCCATTGTTTCTCTTTGCAACCTCCGTGATTGCATCACACCTGCAAGGTGCCGGTGGCGGGACATCAATAGTAGGAGATTTATTACAGCAGAACTGTTGTAGTTGTCCATGTCAACCAATCAAACCCTATTTTTCATTTCATAAACAGCCATGGGAAAATTAAAGCTGAGCTATGAGTGGTTGCCATGAGCAATTAGAACAGTTCTGCTCTCAGACACTTTTGATAAATCTCCCCAATGGTCACACCACCGCACCTTGCAGTCGAGGTGTGAAGCAATCACGGAGGTTGCAAAGAGAAACAATGTCATTAATTTCTGGCTTCTTTTCTAGGATCACATGAGAAATAGGAAAGTAAATGATATAAGTAATACATTTGTTAAAATAATCAATACATACATTAGTTAATCACATTCAAAAAACAGATAAGAAAACTGGGATAATCTCGTTGTCTGAATCTCTTTTCCATTTCATATACTCTAGCCTCAAGAGTTAGCTCATCCGACACAATTCTCCGTATCCTCTGGAAATGCGATTTAGGGAGCGCCTTTTTTGTTGCATGAGGGTGGTTGTAGTGAAGGATACCGTCTGTTGACTTTCTAAATAGATCAGTACTTAGTACAACATCCTCATTTTTAATGATTAATGTGTCCAAGAAGCTAACCTGAGACCTGATAGAAGTCATGGTAAATTGTAATTCTTTTCTAACTAAGTTTGAAAAGGCTAGAAATTCATCTAGGGTCTCTGGGCCCGCCCATATGCAAATTTTATCAATTAAACAACGCCAACATTTTCCATACTTAATATACAGAGGATGTGAGTATACATAATCCTCTTCAAACACTGCCATGTAACAGTTTGCATAGGTCAGGGCCACATTTGACCCCATAGCTGTTCCACGTACTTGTAGAAAAAACCTGTCTTGAAATAAGAAATAGTTCTCAAACAAGACTATTTCAAGAATTTCTTTCAAAAATTGTAGTTATTGTGACTGTAATGTAGGATAACATTGTAGGAGTAACAGCTCCTTTTGCGCCGTTGGATTTATACTTTGAATACTTTAGAGTCCAAAGGGGTAAATTGTGAATATAACATCACGCATTTTTTGAATGTTATTAACTAATGTATGTATTGATTAAAGTATATACTCGAGTATAAGCCGAGACCCCTAATTTTACCACCAAAACTGGGAAAACCTATTGACTCAAGAATAAGCCGAGGGTGGGATATGGATTGGTCCCAGCCCCCCCCCCCCCCCCCCGTATAATCGCCAGCCAGCCCCTATAGTATACAGCCTGCCCCCAGTTAGTATACAACCACCCAGCCTGCCCCAGTATATACAGCCATCCAGCCTGCCCCAGTAGTATACAGCCACCCGCCTGCCCCACTAGTATACAGCCTGCCCCCCATAGTATACAGCAGCCCAGCCTGCCCCCAGCAACTGCCCACAGTAGTTATACAGCACTGCCCAGCTGCCCCCCAGTAGTATACAGCCCAGATGCACACACTAGTATGCACTGCCCGCCTGCCCCATCGTATACAGCACTGCCCAGCGTGCCCCCAGTAGTATACAGCACAGCCTGCCCCAGTAGTATACAGCACAAGCCCAGCTTCCCCCCGTAGTATACAGCCCAGCCCAGCATTAAAAAAAAATAAAAACTTTATACTCACCCTCCGTGCCCCGATCTGCAGCGCTGCTCCCCGATGTCCGCGCGGGTCCTCTTCTGGTTTCCGCGCCCGCTATCTGTACATCGCGCTGGGCGCCGCCATTGCTCTCTCCCGGGCGGCGCCTAGTATGACGTCAGAAGCAGCGCCTGGGAGAAAGCAATGGCGGCACCCGCACGATGTCAGAAGACAGACGGGCGCGGAAGCCAGAAAGGACCCGCGCGGACATCGGGGGAGCAGCGCGCACACTCGGGGCCACCGGGGGGTGAGTATATAAGTTTATTATTTTTAATACTCGTGTGACCGTGTATAACCGAGGGACGTTTTTTCAGCAATTTTTTGTGCTGAAAAACTCGCTTATACACGAGTATATACGGTATTAAACATAACTAAAGTAAATTCTATAATTTACCTTCCTGTTTCTCATGTGATCCTGAAAAGAAGTCAGAAATGAATGACATGTTCACTTGCAACCTCCGTGATTGCATTACACCTTGACTTCAAGGTGCGGTGGTGTGATGTCAATAGTAGGAACTCAATGATGCACAGCTGTGCCAAAAAGATAGCGTGGCCAAAATCCCAGCACAGACACTAAGTTAAACACCTGTGCCGAAAAGGCACACGAAAATGAGCAGCACGACCCTTAGTAATGAGCCCTTTTCTATTTAAGTGTGAGTGTGATAGTAGTTTGCTATTTAGTGACATTATATATATTTGCTAATAAATTTCATTTCAAGCAAGAAGACTTTTTGTGTGCCGGATGTCTTAATATTGGGTCAGAGGCAGAGAGCTGCACAAAGGACATCTCCCAATGTGTGCTTACACTGGCCGTCTATTGTATTTTACCTCAGGAATCCTCCTAAAATATAGTTTCAAAACAAAATGTGAAACAAAGCCTGGCTTATTGTGCTTGCAGGATTTACCAGAGTAAACCTAGAGTCACTGAACGAACTCAGCATTTCAGTGCAGTGGGAGTGTGGTGTAGTTGTACTCTTTTCTGCTAATATGTTTACTGTTAAGGACATCTAGAGATTATCTACTACACCTCCCCTTCCTCCTGCCCCCTCTTCCCCATGCTCCATTTCCCACTAATTTGTATGCCCTACATTTAATAGAAATGATTTTTGGAGCTCTGCAGTGGCATCACCACTCCGCCGAATATAAAATTTAATGTGGGGGGGTTAGGTACACGGCCCTCAGGACTGTTTCTGCTAGAGCCAATGACGAGCACCGGCCTCTTTTCAAATCTCGTGCTGATAGCCAAGGCTACGACTAAGGACCCATGTTGGTCGAAACTCGTCAAGACATACTATAGTGATAACTATTTTATTTTATCACTGTTTTTAGATAAAGTGGATTTTAGTTAAAACCGTGTCATTTGGTTGGATGATGGACACTTTCTCTATTATGCTTGTACACAAAGTTACACAAACTTCCTTAATCCCTCACTCCGACTGCAGCCATTACAACAAAGCAGGAAAACTAACATGAACATTCCAAAGGTAAGGCAATTCCCAGTAGACAAGAAACATACATTGAGCTATAATTCCACCATTAAAGTAATAATAATTATGAACCGGGCAGACATTCGGTAACTAAGACTCCCTCAAAAATCCCATGTTAAGGGTACCGGGTATGGAATCGGAGTCATGGACCCTTGCCGACCACTGTGGAGGATGTGTGCTACCGACACCCCCGGGACTGGGTCTAAGTGGCCACTGGTCTTCGCAGGAACCCCCGCCGCAAAGACAGTGATGGGTTTGCTTGGTGTGCGGTGCCACCAAGCTCGTGGCGCCAGGGTCAGTATGAGATTCAGGACCAGTCCGAGCAGTGAGGTTACAGCAGTGAGAACACGTTTTGGAGGCAACAAGAACACGGATACAAGCGAACACAAAGGAGCTGGCACATGGTACAAGGCAGGCCGGACGCTGGCACAACGGAACAGCGCAGGACCGGATGACAGAAACATCAGAGGAATACTGGAACACGTGTAACACGGAGGAACCTGGAAACGCAACAACACTGGAGGGCTTTCACTTCAGGAATGATGTAGAGATTTCGGCGAGGCAGGGAAGGGGGTGCTGACTATACGGCCAACGGTAGTTAACCAGTGCCAATCGCTGGAGGGATGCTTTTAGTCTTGAAGTAGCTGGAGTTGCGCCGCCCTAGGAGCGGGGAATGCACGCAGCCTAGAACGACGGGAAGCGGCTCGTGGGATAGTTATTCTGGGCCGGAGATCGCCTCGCCGCACCACACCAAGGGGGCTTGGGTGTGCCCAGGATGATTTCGCGACCGATTGCTTGAAATGATTTGTTTGGCAAGCTATGGAACGTCACGACACATGCCATGCTGCGGTATTATGCTGGATAGAGCATCAAGAGTCATTATATCCTTACTACAGCACCACACACTTCTTTAAGGTGTACACCACTCATTAGGAACTGCACTTTTCTCACCAGTACCTTTTGTAAATCCAACTCCCAAATGACCCTTTGGCTCCAGAGTCCCATTTACCCATCAATGATGCCTATGAAAAGATGAGAGAGAAGAGATAATTGTAAGAAAGGTAGTGGTAATGTGGGGTCCTACTTAAGAGGTTACAAAAAGTCCTGATATTATTGTCTTGACCTTATAATGACTCACAGTTAACAATGGCCCATGAACACTGCGCAACTCAACCCCATGGGCATCAGTCCCATTCATCTTATGAGTGGATATGATACTGGAATGCTAATCCAGAAAGCGTGGATGAAATAAGTCATTTATCCAGAGAAACAGTTTGGTCCATAGTCCGTCATAATTGACATTGGCTCCGCTTCAAACAAATCGACCCCAAAGAGATTCCACCTAGTAAATTGTGCCAAATTGGTGTGAGGCTGGCATCGGCACAACAGGATTGTCTAAATTTGCGTAAATTGGTGTACAAGCAAGGAAAATTCACCCCAGGACTTCTAGAGTTAGGATGCAGTAAATATCTAAATTTGGGCACAATTCAGATTTGTTCTTAAAAAGAAAAACTCACTTGTGGGCAACCAGGTTTATAAAGATTTATAACACATAAATGGATAGATAGGACAGAACAGTTCAATGATTGCCACAAACTATAATGCAGTGTGCTAGATACTTATGATGATTAAGAGGGGAATATGTTTTATTTATTATGATAAATGGTATCGATTTAGTTTGAAAGATAGAACGACAATATATAGATAGATAGATAGATAGATAGATAGATAGATAGATAGACATAATTGTAGGAAGGCAGACACTCCAAAAATTCAGATGTAATCCAAGGTAATGTTTTATTTCAGGTGAGCAACATACAAATGATTCCCTACACATAGTTATACCAAATGCATCATGGGTAAACAGCATTTATAATTTTACATTTGTGAAGTGACTAGTGCCTACATCAAATTACATTGGGGCTCATGCAGTGTGTCGCGCTGCACACTTTTGTCGGACTGTGCACCGTCTTCGGGGATAAAACGGCTTGCACAGGTTTTTAATATGTGTGTGGCCTGGGATTGTGGCGCATGCAACCCTTTTTGTGGCGCAGCTGTGCTGGCTTCAATGCGACACAAATCGGGGGGCGTGCCTTCGGACAGTCCGGCTGATTTGGATTGAGCTTAGGATGTAACTTTGAAATTGTGTCGCAAGCCCAAGCACTTACATGCACCACTAAAGAGATGGTGAACTCTGTCGGACCTGAGCGGGGAAGCGATACATGCAGGATATCGGGCGCACTACGTGAATCGCGGCACAGTGCATTATAGTCGGACAATGCACTTTCTGTGAACTCGGGTGACCGGATAAGTAAATGTGTATATACATAACTGGTGATGAGATTCCTTTACAAATATACAGTGATATCACCTGTATAATACATTCTCTGCCATATAATTAAAATTAAGTTTTAATTATATGACATAGAATATTAGATTACATCTGAATTTTTGCCTGCTTTTCTACAATTACTGTATACTAAGGAGGTCTCCTGCCAGGACCTTCTGACCTCTGTACCCACCTTAACATGGTAATAACTATACAGAGCTACTAGATAGATAGATATAGATAGATATGAATTTATAGACACACAACTGTCATAACAAAATAGTTGTATGGATGGATACATATAAAGTAACAGGCAAACAGAAAGACAGATAAGTATAAAGAAGAAAAGATACTGGATATAAATGGCCTCCCATTAGTACTGCATGATGATTTGTAGTAAGGTATCTAGTTATTCCCTGGCTGCCCGGACACTAGTTACAATGTACTCGCTCTTCCACTCGCCTCTCACATGCTAATGACACCAATTATCCCTTGTTACAGCTCTTCCTGCTCAGGTGAGTCGCCATCTTAGCATTTCCTGGCTTTATGCTCCTAGAATTACTATAAGAAAGGTTCCTTACGTTCCCCATGACAGAGTCCTACGCCTGGAAGTTCAGCTGAGAAAGTTTTCCAGATGCTCCTTGTCCTCCGTCAACCACAAGACAAATGTTTTATTCTTTCAGAAAGGAAGAAAGAATGAAGACTCACACGACCTAACCAGCTCCTGCCCCATGGGAGCTCTGAAAGTGTCTCAGGTCCTTGGAGAATTCCCTTTGCAATAATTATTTTGCTGTTAAGGGTTAGAACATTACATTACCATCTGCTAGACAGATAGGAATATGCCGCCAATCAGATTTTCATTAACAGAATGAATACATTGGTGAACATTCATTATCAGGGGATTTTTGAAGTGTTTAGTTGTTTTTATGTCTTATTAAATAGTTATTACTAATAGTAGTAACAGAGGAACAGCATAATGCCGATAGAAGTTGTAAAATACAAATACTAAAGTAAAGCCTAAAGAGCCGTCAGGTCCTCTTTAAGGAGCAACATTTTAAGACAAAAACAGGTCAGTAACAGAAGCGAGTGATTGAAATAGCCTAACAGGATGTGATGCCCTAGAAACATTGCAGATTCTGGAGAATGAGGCTATGACCAGCATTTTCATTTTTTGATATAAAACGACCCATATTCCCTCTGTAACCCCTGTCTCTACAAAAAAATGAATACTTTTCATAATGCAGCATTAAAAGGAAACCTACCACTACGGATCTACCTATTAAGGTGCATCTAACAAATGTAAGGATAGCTCTTTTCAGGGCTAATCCTTTACTCCCCTCTATCTTTTCAAATCTCTAATCAGGGTAATAAGCAAATTTTCTAAAGAGGTTACTGGGGCTACACTTCCAGTTTACCCTTTTCTGGTTCTCTCTCATCTTTTTTTCTCTTGCTGTCGGTGTTCCTCAAGGTACAGTCCTAGGTCCTCTTTTCTCTTTATCAGTAAATTTGGTTTTCAGCCATTTCAACCATTTTTATGTTGATGAGATCCAACTATATACTTATGCACATAATATTACAACACTTGAAGCTTAATCTTTCTAAAATGGAACTTCTTTTCTTTTTAACACCTACTAACCAACCCAACCCTGACCTCTCCATTTCCGTTTGCGGTATAACCATAACCTAGGAGCAGCAGATCTGCTGTCTTGGGGTTGTGCTGGACTCTGACTTTTCTTTTGTACCATATTTTCAATCACTTGCTCGCTCCTGCCTCATGCACCTCAAAAACATTTCATGAATCTGCCCATTTTTTAAAGGAACCCTAATAGTTGCTCTCATTCACTCTCATCTTATTTACTGTAAGTTCCCACTTCTACTTACTAAACTCTTTTCTCTATAATCTACCCAAACTAGCCAAACTCTTTTAATCCAAATGCTACATGGGTGACACCAGTCAGTGTCAGTTAAAACAATGTTTCTCGTCTCTTTCCAAATACAGTTAAAATGAATAACCCTCACCTGCAAAGCTCAGCACAGTGCTGCACCTTCTTATCTCTCCTCCCTCTTCTCAGTCTATTGCTCTACCAGTGCTATTCGATTTTCCACTGACCTAAGATTCTTTGGCCTACATTTCCAGGACTTCTCCTCAGCTGCACCATTTCTCTGGAATCCTCTACCCCTGACTATTAACCCCTTAACGCTTTGCGCCGTAGCTCTAACGTGCAGAAGTAGAGGGATTGTATGAAGAGGGCTCACGGGCTGAGTCCTCTTCATACAGAGGTGGGGGTTGTTGCATATTGCAGCAAACCCCCACCACTAATAACCGCGGTCGGTGCTTGCACCGATCGCGGCTATTAACCTTTTCATTGCCACCGGCAAAGTCGCCAGCGGCATTTAAAAGATTGGTTGCCATGGTAGCCTCGGGTCTTCGTTTGACCTGAGGCTTAATGGCTTCTGCACATTCATTACAATGAGCCTATGTCAGGGGGCCCCGTCATCTGACCTGACACTTAGGAATAGAGGATGTTCATTATTATATACATATTATGCTGCACATTGTACAGCATAATATGTATAAAACATATGTGATGTGAATATGCTGTTTGGTGTGTGCATATATTGCATTTGTGTTTATATCCTGTACATCTGGCATGGTATTTGTGTGAATATGTGATGTGTATATGCGGTGTGTGTGCGTATGTGCAAGTGTATATAATAATAAAATTGTGTGAGTTTATAAATGTTGGTAAGAATGTATACGTTTATGTTTATGTGAAGAACTGTATATGTATGTAGATATATAAATGTGTGTGTATATACCGGTATTAGTGTAAAATGTATATTTTTTAAGCGGGAAGGGGGCCCCATTCAGAAGTCTGCTATGGGGCCCTGTCTCTCTTACCTTAGTTATGTCCCTGACTCATATGTAATGTAAATGGGGAGATTACATGGATAAAGCCTACCTCCCCCACCTCAGCGGAGCTGTATACTGTTGCTGATGCTCTCCTCCGTTGCCTGTATCTCTGCCACTTCCAGAAGCTGCAGGTAATGTATGTATGTAATAAAATCACCTCAGGTACCAGAGAAAGTCATGTTACATGGACTTTAACATTTCCACTGCAGACGGGCCTACTGCCTTGGGACTAATGTACTTTCCATTGTATTCACAAGACCCGATGGACAGCTCATTAACTTCCTCTGCCTATTGCCTAGCAGGATCCTGTACAAGATAGTAACTAAATCACCCACATAGTTATCTCTTTGGAAATCAGATCGAGTTTGATTATGTTAAGTACAGATGTATTCAGATGTCAGAGCAGCCTTTGTCCTATGTATATAGCTATGGCTACAGCTTAGAAATGCTATCAATAACAAGCTTGTATGAGATCAGTAAAGGATCTATACTGATACTCCAGAACTAGACCCACTCTAGTCATTAGTTATTCTGGTACATAAGAATAAAATGTAGGTGCATTACTGTGAACAGCCCCTGAACAAAAATGGCGCTAGTTTGCCATTTGATGCCATTATCATTTGCAATTTTTTTATGACTTTGTTCATTCCTATGTTCTGGTATTTGACTCATGTTTAGAGATGGGCAAATTTTTAAAAATTCATTTCGTCCCGGTTCGCCGAATTTTTGAAAAAATTTGATTCGACCCGAGTGGCACAATGATATAGTGTGAAGGTAGCATCGGTAGCAGCAGCAGCAGGAGGAGCCTGCAGAGTGGCACGATGATATAGTGTGAAGGTGGCATCAGAAGCAGCAGGAGCCTGCAGAGTGGCACAATGATATAGTGCGTTTGTGGCATCAGTAGCAGCAGCAGGAGCCCGCAGAGTGGCACAATGATATAGTGTGAAGGTGGCATCAGAATACTATAGTCACCAGGGGTAGAGCCAAGCGGATCTGTCCATGTTTATTTCTAGTATGAAAGCATTATTTTATAGGGAACATGAGAAGATATATACGTCCCCCATACACTTCTATGGGCTCACAGCACCGTAGAAAGATAGGGCATGTCTTATCTTTCTAAGTGATACGGCGCTCTGCGCTGTATACTCCTGTGGAGAGGGGCGGGGGTGGGCTGCGCTCATCCCCTGCTACTCTCCGCAGCGCCGATGTTTGCCCGCCTTACTATGGTACGGCGGGCATACATCGTCTGAATGTAGCCTTATTTTGTATACTTTGCTCTTGTGTATCACTCCAATTGATAGATGTATGTCATGTTTGTTTATGGTAGTTATATTCTTGTACATAGGCGACATTATTATAGTAGTTATATTCTTGTACATAGGGGGCAGTATTATAGTAGTTATATTCTTGTACATAGGGGGCAGTATTATGGTAATTATATTCTTGTACATAGGAGGCAATATTATAGTAGTTATATTCTTGTACATAGGGGACAGTATTATAGTAGTTATATTCTTGTACATTGGGGCAGTAGTATAGTAGTTATATTCTTGTACATAGGGGGCAGTAGTATAGTAGTTATATTCTTGTACATATGGGACAGTATTATAGTAGTTTTATTCTTGTACTTTGGGGGCAGTATTATCGTAGTTATATTCTTGTACATAGGGGGCAGTATTATAGTATATTATACACAAGAACAGTATATCATATTCTTGGCCACAGATTGCAACAGTATAGCGGTTATATAGCTATATTCTTGTTCTGCACTATAGTAGTTTTAGTGTTAAATAAAAAATACCTCCAGTTCCCCGTTTTCTGCAGCATCGTGAAGAGGGGTACCTCCAAAATTATCAGTGCTCATGTCCCCTCCATGGAGAAGAAGCCAGCTTAAGACCTTGGCATGACCTCTACTGGCAGCAAAGTGCATGGCAGTCGCTCCATCTGCATCTCGCTCAGAAAGACTTATATCTGTAAAACTCATCTGTAAATGTACAAAATATACCATTTTATACTAAGGGCAGCATCACTGGTCTTAAATCTTCTAAGTATTTGAAGCTTAATGGCCGAGATTTATTATTCAAACAGCACCTGGTTTCAGGCGCAATTTGCCCATAAATACATCTGCATGTGTAAAATGTCTGGTCCTACAGCAATGGCAATGTATTGTGTATATACCTTTAATTGTTTTATGGTTAGTGAAGAAAGGGGGCGATCTACCGAGTTGAGAGCAGCAGTACAGGAGGATTATGGGAAGAAGAAGGGAGGAGTTAAGGGTCAGTCAGTTTCGGGATGACCTGGAGGAGACAGGACGAAGCAGAGGCCAAGTGAGTTAGCACAGCTAGCAAAGTGCAGTAGAGCTGAGGAACATTGAGGAGCATATTGAGGAGGATAGCTCACCAAGGTGGCCTATGTCCAGGCCAGTTAACGTTCAAGTGCAAGTGTGGACTGGTTTCTTTAGGCACCGCCATCACTACAAGGCAAGTGACCTCCTCCTCCGTTCACCCCCTGGGAGCCAGCCCTAGTCGGGAAGGGTTAAACATCACACTGACCCACAAAAGTTATCTACCACGGAACCAAGTCAGCAATAATCCTGTCTGGCATCGAAGACATTTGCCTACAAGTCCCCCCCCCCTCCTCCTCAGTGAGCACCATGGCCCCTGGTGCCCCTATCAGGAGAGAACTTTGGCCTAAGGGTTAGAGGCCCCTAACTTGCAAATGTATATATGATGTCTCGGGGCAAGTATTGTGTCGCAGCTGCACTGCATCCGCCACAAAACTGAGCAGCTATAGGGGCGTTTCAGTCCATATTTCCACATTTATGCCGGCAAGTCTGACATTATTGTGGTGCACACCCTTTAAACTGAGTGCACCAGAGAAAAACAGGTACACTCAGATTATGTGTTTTGAGTGCGTTCAGGGTGCACCAGATTAAAGGCAACCTGTCACCAGGAGACCCATTTTTAGCACTCCCCCAGTCCCCACAGAGCATAGTACATACACATATTGTACCTTTCATTAGCATCTGCTGTGTGACTAGGCAGTTGCCAATTGGGAGGGGCTGGAAAGGAGCAGTTCCCCCCACCCTTGGGAAACAAGTGACCTTTTCAAATATATGAATAACTCCCCTCACTCAGGATTGGGTGTAGAGTAGCAGGGGGCGTCGCTAAGCCCAGTGATGGGTGTTTTCATATACTTGAAAAGGTAACATGGAGAAGCTGTTCCCCAAGGGGGGGGGGGGCTGCTCCTTTCCAGACCCTCCCAATAGGCAACTGCCTAGTCACACAGCAGATGCTAATAAAAGGTACAATATAACATATCTTTTTTTCTGTAAAACCAATTTTTAATACAAAAACACTTTGGCAGTGTATGTAGTATGCTCTGTGGGGACTGGGGGAGTGCTAAAAATGGGTCTCCTGGTGACAGGTTCCCTTTAATGAAGACAGTGCTCTGGTCTTCATTAATCTGGTGCACTCTGCAAAATAGCGAGACAAACTTCATGTAGTTCAGGTTAGCTTACTATTAATAAATCTCGGCCAATGCTGCTACACAAAGGACCAGTTCTGCTCCAAGGTCCTGAAGGTCCATGGAAACAAACAAATTATTTTATTGTTCAAACGCAACTATTTGCTATAGAAGGTAAAGACTGGAACCCTCAGACTAAATGTAACACTTACCAACCACACAATGACTGTACTGTGACCCATCTGTGCAGCTGCGTGCAATGGGGTCATTCCATCTGAGGCTCTTACATGAGGGTCGGCCCCACAGTCTTTGACCAAATACTGAATGACTTCCAAATGTCCTTCTTGACAGGCTAAGTAGAGGGGTGTGGCACCATTCCTTGTCTGAGAATTAATTGCACTACAAAACAAAATAATGGAAAAGATACAATTAAAACATTACTAAGTTTCTGGAAATTGGGTGGATGTTCCAATTTACTGCTAGGATATAGGTTGAGAGTTCAGATAAAGGAGACTAGTAGCTTTAAATGACACCTCTGTGGAGTGGAGACTTAGGTTAAATGGGTATTCCCATGAAGACAAGATTCATAAAGGGAACCTGCCACCAGGAGACCCCTTTTTAGCAACCCCTCCATCCCCATAGAGCATTGCACATACACTGCTAAACATTTTTTGTATGAAAAACAAAACAAAATATATTTTATATATTACCTTTGAATTAGATGTACTGTGTGACTAGTCTAGTCTCCCCCTGGGCGGAGCTGAAGAGGAGTAGTTTCCCCCCACCCTTGGGAAACCGCTCCTCCGTGTGTGAGATTTTCAAAAGTGTACTCCCGCCCCTCACCCTTCTCCTTTATTCTTTCAGCCCCTGGCTCGCCCCCTGCACACGTCACCTACCTAGACCCCGACCTCTGTCCTGATTTCTCGCTGACCGCAAGGCATTCTTGCGCATGCGCAGTCAGCTTTTCTCGTACCGTGCACACGGGCATGTGCAGATGAAGCGGTGCCAGCTGCGAGGTCCCCGCATTTGTCTGTGCATGCGCCACACTACGCTACCGTGAGTTATTTTGCACAACGTTTCCTCCGTCTGATCCCTGGATACGGCTGTCACAACCACAGGCTCCCCATCCATTACCCAGGGACATATACTACAGACACTAAGGGGTTGCTCCAGAGCGAACCAGTACATCAGCCTCTCCCTCCATATTTCTTGCATGTACTACCTGCTGCAGACCTGCCAGGCTGTAGGACAGCCCTCCGGTCCCCATACCAAGCACCGTGACATCAGCATATCCTAGGCCGCAACCACCAGCCACACTGATATTCTGGGCCCCGGCTGCCTCCAGGCCCCAAGAAAAGGCTAGGCCCCGGTGGGGGGTGTTGCAAGGTCTTTATCCTAGGCATAGCAGAGCTGACTGAGAGTGTCATTGTGTTTTATATCCATCTCATGGATCTCATCAACTGCTATCTCTGATGTGTCTCATCTCTCTTTTTCTATATGTTAGATGCTAGTAGACTGTTTAGAAGCTAAATGAAAGTGTAACTCAACCCTGTACCCTGTTAATCTAAGCACATTGTCAGCACACGGCATCTCACAGCACAGATGGTTCATGTTGTGTCCGCTTAGAGAGTGCCCGTCCACACTATGGAATCTTACACTGACCATCGCTGAGTTATAGGAGCTAAAACAGCAATAAAACTGAACAGAATTGTAAAGTAAAGGGTTAAAAATTATCTTTATTGTGTAAAAATCACCATAGGATTGAGATTTGCGAATTTTCTTTCATGGGTAAACCCCTTTAAGTGGATAGAAGACCCCTTGTGTTAATAAGTCCTTATAAACAAAACTTTTATAAATAAATAACCCCTTAAATCTATTATATCATGATGACATTGTAAAATTATGTATCATGGTAGAGGTCATAAAATTTCTGTTTTTCGCTATGTACTCTTTGTCAATATGACTATAGATAACATCGGCCATAAATACGGGTGGGTAAACAAATACTTAAAACAATAAATACAAAATTATTAATATTATTGAATAATAATTTTAAACAGTTGGAAGCTAAAGCTCCCTGAGGTGATGAATGCACACAGCTAATGAGTTAGGCCCCTTCTACAGGATGAACTCGCATCACACTCGCAACGCATGCTGCCCGGATCGCACGGCCCGAACACTGCAAACCGGAACGGAACTCAGCATGTCAGTTCAGTTCTGGTTTGCAGCATTGGGGTCGTGCGATCCGGGTAGCGTGTGATGCGAGTTCATTGCATCACACTTGCGAGTGTAGAAGGGGCCTTAATGTAGTTTGCTACTTTACTCATGTAATGTTAGGACTTTCCACTAGATGGTGCTGTCTTACACCGCTCTGTTGAGCTGCAGTAGTTCATGGCTGGCACTAAACCAATTATACACATATTTTATCAGATTAGGGCTGTCAGATGGTATTTACCAAGCTCCCTTTAAATGATTGCGAATTAGAGGACGCTCAGAGACTCAGAACCTTAACCCCTTACTGCCAAAGCCAATTTTCGCCTTCCTGACACGGGCCCTTTTTTTTCAAATCAGCCCTGTGTCACTATAAGTGGTTATAACTTTGGAACGCCTCAACATATCAAAGTGATTATCAAATTTTTTTCTCGTGACACTTCATGTTAGTTGAAAAATTTTGCTGGTATTTTTGCATTTATTTATGAAAAAAATTATATTCGGTGTAAATTTGGAAAAATTCTCAATGTTCAAAATGTTCTACTTTTTCCACACAGTTATAACAGCAAAAATACTTGATAACTAACATTAACATAATGGGGGTCATTTACTAAGGGCCCAATTCGCGTTTTCCCGAGGTGTTACCCGAATACTTCCGATTTGCGCTGTATTGCCCCGGGTTTTTGGCACACGTGATCTGATTGTGGCGCATCGGCGCTGGCATGCACGCAATGGAAATCGGGGGGCGGTGGCTGAACGAAAAACCCGTTGGATTCGGAAAAACCGCCACATTTTTTTAAAAAAAGTGTTGCTCGGCACGCGATTACCTTCATTCAGCCCGGCTTGGTGTACTCCAGTGCGTTCCAATGCTCTTCAGCACAGCAGCGACATCTGGTGGACGTCGGAGGAACTGCTGGATCGCGAATGGGCCGGGTTAGTAAATCTGCCCCATTGTCTGGTTTATGTCTCTAAGGGTTTATTTTTGCATCCTCTCATTTTTGTAGGATGTTATGAGGCTTTGAACGTTAGGTGCGATTTTTCACATTTTCATAATAAACACAAAATCACGGAATTGAGGGACCTGCTCAGATTTCAAGGCACTTTGAGAGACCTAAATAATAGTAAAACCGCATAAATTACCCCATTGAAGAAAATACACCGTTCAACGTATGTAAAACAACTTTTATGAAGTTTGTTAACCCTTTAATTGTTTTACAGGGATTAAAACCAAATCGTGTGCTATTTTGAATTTTCAATTGTTTTGGCTAAATGAATGTGTTTTAAAAAAAAATATACAAATTCTCAGTGGATAAAATACCAAAAAGCTCCACAAAGTTTGATACCCAATCTCTCCCGAGTATAACAATCCCCCATATGTGGTGGTGACTGCTGTATGGGCACACGCCAGGGCATCGAAGAGAAGCTGCGCCATTCAGAGCAGAGGGCTTCTTTTCTGCAACATGAGATGCACTTTACAGATACTTCATTTTAGTGGGTCTGTAGCTTTTTGATGAGATTTTATTAACTATTAAATGTATGGAGGAAAACAAAATTGACAATTTCCTTTCTTTTTGTATTTATTTGGATCCGTTCACAATACCATAAAAATATCATATTAACTTTATTCTATAGATCACTACGATTATGGTGATGGCCATCTTTTCGGAGACAAAACTTTAATATCTTTTGGTTGAGAAAGCTTGGTTAGGGTTTATTTTTTATGTGTTGAGCTTTCCTTTTGAGTGGTACCATTTTGGCGCACATAACTTTTTTTTTTTTACTTTTTGGGATTTTATGAAAAATGTACATTTTTGGCAAGTTTTTTTGGGTTTTGTTTTTACAGTTTTCACCGAGCGGGTCCAATAATGTTACTGATTTATTGCACATATGGTTGCAGACGTGGCCATATCAAATAGGAGGGTTTTTTTCATGATTTTGTACTTTATTACATGTGTATAGGGAATGTTGGTGTTTAGGGGACTTTCACTTTATTTTTATTTCGAAAACTTTATTAAGATTTTAAAAATTTTTTATTTTTACAGGTTGGCTTGAACAAGCAATGATCTGATTGCACTGTGTTATGTAACACACCGAGCACTGGCAGACTGGTTGCCATCAAAGTCATTGCAGTGGGTCCAAATCACTACACATCCCCGTTACATGCCGCGGTCATGCCTGAACGCGGTGTGAAAGGGGTTAACACCCGCGAACGGAGGAATCTCCGGTCACAGGTGTTAGAGGCAGGTGTCGACTGTAATATATGTAATATCCAGCTGTCTGAACATCTTGCACATGTGCCAGAACTTATTGCAAAGTTACTAATTATATTACCTGGCATCCTGCTCCCCTCCCATCAACTCCTCCCCATGTCCCATGTCAGCCCGGCATGTCATGT
The DNA here is from genome assembly GCA_019512145.1 of Engystomops pustulosus. NCBI lineage: Eukaryota > Metazoa > Chordata > Amphibia > Anura > Leptodactylidae > Engystomops > Engystomops pustulosus. The sequence goes on from CM033646.1 coordinate 125,089,069, forward strand.
GACCAGGGTGATATCATCTAAGGTCCTTTAACCAGTTAAATTTGAACAGTTAATCCCGTGTATGTGTTTGATCACATGAAATCACAGCATGCAGTGGCGGAACTACCACCATAGCAGCAGTAGCAGCTGCCACAGGGTCCGCAGAAGGTATATGTCACCTGAATCAGAGCTGCTGGGTCTAATAAGACCCAGTCTAGCTCTCATCAGAATCCCTCATCACAGCTGTTTGTAATCCTCTGTAACTGCGTCTCTTATGGATGCCTCAGTTACAGTGGAAAACTGTATAACGTACATATACTGGCAGGTGAAGGCCTTATCCAGCATCCAGCCGCATCCAGCGGGAAACAATGAATGGAATAGTGTAGAAGGCTGCACTTTCCCATCCTGCTGGGAAAAAAGTATATGTTTAGCAGAATGTAATGATATGGCACCCATTCCCGGCATCTGCTGAACGTATACTATGGATGCTTCCTCACTGAAGTAACTCTTCAAATATGGTAAATAGGAAGACACCATGAGCATAATCATGTCTGCTGCTGATGTTCCCTCCTACTGAAGGGGTAACTGTACGCAGTGGTGCAGAGTATACTGGCACATCGCAATGTATAAACTGGGGGGCCCCACACAAATGTTTGCTAGGGAGCCCAGTCCATGGAGGCAACTATAAAGCCGACTTAGATGAAAATGTAAAGCCACCTTAGATGACATCGCCATAGTCACATGATATTAAGTGCCCAATGATGTAACAGAGCTCTCTCTCTCTTAATGTTCATTACAGCAGCAGGTCCTAGCAGGGAGACCTGTCAATCACAAACAAGGAGGCAGGAAAAAGAAAGTAAAATTTACTTTGCAGGACTCACTTAGTATCATGGGACTCACATCAGGTGAGTTGCATATATGTTTACAAACTGATTTTTTTAACATTGCTGCCATGGAAAGGAACAAAGGAATAAAGGCAATGTTTTTAAACCATAATTAATTTTAAACCAAAAGTATTTATGGGTGTGTTCATTTAAATGGCAGGTTCTCTTTAAGTTTGTGATAAGAAATGATGTTGAAGTGAGGAGCCTAATATTTTTATGTTGCTATATCCGTATAGAGGAATCATGGCTGGAAGAAGCTAAAATGGCAGTCAGGTAAAAGAAGATGTCTCTTCCGGTCAGACATAATCAGATTCACATTATGTGCTGGTATTACACATCCAGCAAATTGCCTTATCTAGGTATCAAGCTTACATTCGTCATATCCACCATATATAAAGCTAAATACCTTCCTATGTTCCAGAAATTGGAATCGAACCTGTCCTCCTGGTCTAAGTACCACATGTCCTGGTTTGGGCGTATAACATCAAGATGACCACATACACTATATGTCTTCTGCACCTTACCGATTTTACTTAAAACTAATGAAATACAGAAACTTCAGTCCAAACTACAATCTTTCGTTTTGGGGTTCCTAGGAGAACGATGTATACCCCACAGCTATTAGGTGGGTTGGTTATGCCACATCTACTCCACTGTCATCATGCTGCAAGATTAGCAGATATGATTTCTATCTATTCCAAACCATACCATACTGGGTGCAGCTGGGGGAAAGGGCCTTCCATCCCATACCAATTGAGACAATCTTGTGATTGCAACCTTCCGAACAACCTGCCATATTGGCTGTGGTGCTTTTGCAAATGATGACTCTGTTGGACAACTTGATGAAGAAATACTCCCTGGCCTCCCCACATAGGCCGATGGCAACTATTTGCTGTAATTCGGACTTTGTACCGGGACTGCAAGAAAGGGACTTCCAGTGGTGGCTGAACAAAGGTTTCTACAGGATACGTGACCATTGGGTGGTGGACAGTCTTCGCACCCTACAGTTCTTTCAGGAATCTCACACACTTCCACCAACCAAAATACACAGATACTATCAGTTTTCTGATGGCATAGAAGGCTAAACACGAGGAAATCACCAAATTGACTCCCGTAGAGTTTCATTGTAAGAATCCTGAGGTTGGGGGTTGTATCTCCTCACTCTAGACTAAAATTTCTACTCCAGACACAAAACTCTCTTATAAAATGGAAAGATGAACAAGGGCTGGAACTAGAACTCCCCCAATGGCAAGATATGTCCTACACTACGTTCAAATTATCAATCAATACTCTATTGATAGAAGCTGGGTATAAAGTAATGTTTAGATGGTATATATAGGCTGTTTATGATGCATCTGAATTTGGATTCACTGTGTTTTAGGGACTGCGGACAAGAAGGGACGTTTAGTTACATATGGTGGGAGTGTCCGATTGTAGTGAGGTTCTCGAGGAAAGTTTCTGATCCGCCATTTAACGGGCTGCCAACCACAATTCGATCTACTAACTGCCCTTCTGAATGGTCGAATGACTGAAATACGCAAAACCACACAACAACTGATACAATATATCCTTTTAGCTGTGAAAATCGCTATTGCAAGATCCTGGAAGTCTAAAGTTATACCCTTTCCCTATCTGGTGACTAAGCTGAACTGGATTATGATTAATGACTAATTAAGTAGCCTGTTAGCAGATACCCAAGAAAGATTTGACAAAGTGTGGAATCCATGGAAGGAGAAAATTTTATCGTTTCCCCTCGTGACAATGGGGCTATTGGTCTGGAAATACCGTGGGTAAGAAAGTAGCTGAAGGCACAGTGTAGACGGGTTTGGCCGAATGTTATCCCCCTCCTTTCCCAAACCACCTGTTTGTCTCACCCGGTTATATGTTTCCCATTGTCTTAACAGTATTTGTGTTTTTGGCATGGTTTGTGATCTCTAATGATTGACTTTTCCCCAATGGAGCGAGAAGCTGGCTACTCCCTATGTATCATGAGCGAATTGCAACTTGCATTTGTCCAGGCTTCTCTAGTAACCATTCAAGATCCCAAAATAAGATATTTAATTGTACTATCTCTTAGAACGTAAATTGCATATTAAATATGATGTAGAAAGTCAATCACAACATTTTCATAGTATCACATGTCACTCTGTTTGTACCGTTTGTTTAAAATTTATCAATAAAAATTTTTGTGGAAACAAAATTCTGCACTGAATATACAATATTTTGTACACTGAGCTTGATTCTATTTTTATGTACTTGGTTCTGCTTCTACATTTATGTACTGAATTTGGTTCTAATGCTATATTTATTTACTTATCTTGGTTCTTAATTCAGGACAATACTAGACCTCATGTGGCTGGAGTGTGTCAGTAGTTCCTGCAAGATGAAGCCACTGAAGCTGTGGACTGGCCCGCTCATTTCCCAGACCTGAATCTGATTGAGCTCATCTGTTCCATCATGTCTCCCTCCACCCATCACGTTGCACCACAGACTGTCCGGGAGTTGGCGGATGCTTCAGTCCAGGTCTGGGAGGAGATCCCTCAGGAGACCATCCGCAACCTCATCAGGAGCATGTTGAGGCATTGTAGGGAGGTTATACAGGCATGTGGAGGCCACACACACAATACTGAGCCTCATTTTGACCCATTTTAAGGACATTATATCAAAGTTGGTTGAGCCTATAATGTGTTTTTTCCACTTTAATTTTGTGGGTGACCCCAAATCCAGGCCTCCATTGGTTAATAAATTTGATTTCCATTAATTATTTTTTTGTGATTTTGTTGTCAGCACATTCAACTTTGTTCAACAGAACAAAGTAATCAATGAGAATATTTCATTCATTCTGGTCTACGATCTGTTATTTGTGTTTCCTTTATTTTTTTGAGTAGTGTATATATAGTAATTCAATAATTTCAGATACAAAAGGTTGATATAAATAGTATAATAATATAAAGTGCATTATAACTTTTCTAATTGTTAATTCGAGTAGGTATAATTCTTTCTCTTGCAGCACTACATGACTGATTTCTCGCTTCCAAGGTAAGGAGTCTGTTGTTAAAAATTTTAATCCCACCCCTGAGTCTTGTGTGCTACATATAAAGACTACAAAACACTGAAATTGGTTGGGGGTTCAGTGCTTTTTAGGTATAATGAGAGACGGTCCCAATTAAAAAGTAGTTACTCCCCTTTATATAGCTTTGTATGGGACCTTGCCAGAGGCATGGGACATTGCCCTACACATTGTGACAAATCTCCACCGCTCGCCGTGGCATAACTTGATGGGCCCCAGTACAAAATCTGTGCCAAGCCCCCAATTATAATGTATGCTTTATATTACTAGTCTCCTAATATTGGAAAGTGACATTTTATGGGCCCCCTAAGTCTCTTGGGCCTGGTTGGGACCCCATCTTTTTCACCTCCTCAAGTTATGCCCCTGCCTGAGCTTCACACTAAATATCTAATTTTTTAATTTTCAGGGGTGTGTTCAGAATCTGATGTACTATAACAATGTCTCAGCTGAATGATCCAGATAAACTCTATCTCGAGTTGTCACACTGCACCGGCTCACATATAGATAATAGGACACTCTGATTTATTACCAGCTATTCATCGATATCACAGCAAACAGACCCCAAACGCAACTATTTGCTATAGAAGGTAAAGACTGGAACCCTCAGACAGACTAAATGTAACACTTACCAACCACACAATGACTGTACTGTGACCCATCTGTGCAGCTGCGTGTAATGGGGTCATTCCATCAGAGGCTCTTACATGAGGGTCGGCCCCACAGTCTTTGACCAAATACTGAATGACTTCCAAATGTCCTTCTTGACAGGCTAAGTAGAGGGGTGTGGCACCATTCCTTGTCTGAGAATTAATTGCACTACAAAACAAAATAATGGAAAAGATACAATTAAAACATTACTAAGTTTCTGGAAATTTGGTGGATGTTCCAATTTACTGCTAGGATATAGGTTGAGAATTCAGATAAAGGAGACTCTCAGCTTTAAATGACACCTCTGTGGAGTTAGGTTAAATGGGTATTCCCATGAAGACAAGATTCATAAAGGGAACCTGCCACCAGGAGACCCCTTTTTAGCAACCCCTCCATCCCCATAGAGCATTGCACATACACTGCTAAACATTTTTTGTATGAAAAACAAAACAAAAGATATTTTATATATTACCTTTGAATTACATGTACTGTGTGACTAGTCTAGTCTCCCCCTGGGCGGAGCTGAAGAGGAGTAGTTTCCCCCCACCCTTGGGAAACCACTCCTCCGTGTGTGAGATTTTCAAAAGTGTACTCCCGCCCCTCACCCACCCTTCTCCTTTATTCTTTCAGCCCCTGGCTCGCCCCCTGCACACGTCACCTACCCAGACCCCGAACTCTGTCCTGAATTCTCGCTGACCGCAAGGCATTCTTGCGCTACCGTGAGTTATTTTGCACAACTTTGCCTCCGTCCGATCCCTGGATACGGCTGTCACAACCACAGGCTCCCCATCCATTACCCAGGGACATATACTACAGACACTAAGGGGTTGCTCCAGGGAGAACCAGTACATCAGCCTCTCCCTCCATATTTCTTGCATGCACTACCTGCTGCAGACCTGCCAGGCTGTAGGACAGCCCTCCGGTCCCCATACCAAGCACCATGACACTAGTGTGCCCTAGGCTGTAACCACCAGCCACACTGATATTCTGGGCCCCGGCTGCCTCCAGGCCCCAAGAAAAGGCTAGGCCCCGGTGGGGGATGTTGCAAGGTCTTTATCCTAGGCATAGCAGAGCTGACTCTGTGGTTTATAGGTGAGTTATCACTGAGAGTGTCATTGTGTTTTATATCCATCTCATGGATCTCATCAACTGCTATCTCTGATGTGTCTCATCTCTCTTTTTCTATATGTCAGATGCTAGTAGACTGTTTAGAAGCTAAATGAAAGTGTAACTCAACCCTGTACCCTGTTAATCTAAGCACATTGTCAGCACACGGCATCTCACAGCACAAATGGATCATGTTGTGTCCGCTTAGAGAGTGCCTGTCCACACTCTGGAATCTTACACTGACCATCGCTGAGTTATAGGAGCTAAAACAGCAATAAAACTGAACAGAATTGTAAAGTAAAAAAAATTATCTTTATTGTGTAAAAATCACCATAGGATTGAGATTTGAGAATTATCTTTCATGGGTAAACCCCTTTAAGTGGATAGAAGACCCCTTTTGTTATAAAGTCCTTATAAACTAAACTTTTATAAATAAATAACCCCATAAATCTATTGTATCATGATGACATTGTAAAATTATGTATCATGTATCCATTATGTACCCATAAATACGGGTGGGTAAAAGAATACTTAAAACAAATCTTAAATACAAAATTATTAAAATTATTGCATAATAATTTTAAACAGTTGGAAGCTAAAGCTCCCTGAGGTGATGAATGTACTATAACAATGTCTCAGCTGAATGATCCAGATAAACTCTATCTCGAGTTGTCACACTGCACCGGCTCACATATAGATAATAGGACACTCTGATTTATTACCAGCTATTCATCGATATCACAGCAAACAGACCCTGCCTATTATACTATATGTGAGCCGGTGGCAGTGTGGACAACTCGAGATAGTTTTATACTGGGATCATTCAGCTGAGACATGTTATAGTACATCGATTCTGAACACAACCCCTGATATAAAAATTAGTATATTAGTGGTGAAGATCAGCAGGGCATAACTGAGGAGGTGAAAAAGATGGGGTCCCAACCAGCCCAAGAGACTTAGGGGGCCCATGAAAATGTCACTTTTCCAATATTAGAGCAAACTAGTATATAAAGCATACATTATAATTGGGGGCTTGGCACAGATTTTGTACTGGGGCCCATCAAGTTTATGCCACGGTCGACGGTGGAGATTTTGTCACAAGTGTAGGGCATGTCCATGCCTCTGGCAGGTCCCTACAAAGCTATATAAAGGGGAGTAACTACTTTTTAATTGGGACGTCCTCATTATACCTAAAAAGCACTGAACCCCCAACACAATTCCATGTTTGTAGTCTTATATGTAACAACAAGACTCAGGGGTGGGATTAAATTTTTTAAACAACAGACCCCTTCTACCTTGGAACGAGAAATCGTCATGTATGCTGCAAGAGAAAGAATTATACCTACTCGATTAACAATTAGAAAGTTATAATGCCTTTATTATTATATACTATTTATATCAACCTTTTTGTATCTGAATTATTGAATCTAATATATAACTTTACTACTACAACAAAATAAAGAAACCAACAAATCCAGATCGTAGACCAATGAATGAAATATTCTCATTTTATACTTTGTTCTGTTGAACCAAGTTTGAATGTGCTGACAACAAAATCACAATCATCAAAATCCACAACTCTGATTTATTACCAGCTATTCATCGATATCACAGCAAACAGACCCAGCTCTGGTAAGCATGTGTGTCCTGCTGATAGAGGTAACCGAACATCATCTTATGGGCAAATCTATAAATATTACCTGTATGGCCAGATAAGAGGATGAGCGCCACTATTGTGCTGCTACAATGGGGAGTAGTAGAAAACCTGGCATTTAGATAGGAGAGTAGACCCGTGTCTGGGTGCACAGAATCAGTTAGGCTTTTTCTTCAAGTCATATACATGAATCCAGCTGTAAAAACTCAGTGTGCTGCTATATGGTACTAGTAGTAATGCCCTAAAGGTAGAGTTCCTATATAATACAGAATGCAATAAAATTGCATTTTTTTGCCAACACTCACGTTATTTATTTATTTTTGCTCCGTTTGAGCGTCGCTTTTGAATTCCAACACTTTTCCTGCACTTCTAATTTCCCAACACTTTTTGGGAACATTTTTGGACATTTTATATTCAAATATAAGCCAAGTTTTTCAGCACAAAAATGTGAAAACCCCAAACTCGGCTTATACTTGAGTCAAGAAAAAAAAAACAGTCAATGCTCATCTTTACGATGCCCCCTCAGGTCTTCTCTTCCATCCGTCTGGCAGCAGCAGGTCTATGCAACGTCACAGGAAGGGTGTCACAGGCTCTGACATCAGCCGCGACTGTAATAGTATTGTGTGTTCCGGCAGCCAGCACACAGTCTGATGTTAGCAGTGGCCGATGTCAGAGCTGTTTGTTGCACAGACCTGCCGCTACTGGATGGAAGAGAAGACTTCCAAGGGCTTCGTAAAGGTGAGTATTGACTTTCTTTTTTTATGAATAGGGCAAACTGGGGCCGGCTCTATACTGGGGGCAAACTGCGACTGGCTCTATACTGGGGGCAAACTGGGGCCGGCTCTATACTGGGGGCAAACTGGGGCTGGCTCTATACTGGGGGCAAATTGGGGCTGGCTCTATACTGGGGGCAAATTGGGGCTGGCTGTATTGTTAAGGTAAACTTAGCTGATAGATCAAATCCTGTCATTTCTACTAATTTTCCTTAAAGCAGTGTAACAGAGAATACATTTTAAGATGGTGCCGGCATCGTAGACCGCAACCAAAACATCAGCGCTGAAGAATTTCAGAAATTCACTATGATGACATGAACGTGCCACAGCTGGGAAGTTCTCCAATCAAGACGATGCCTGACATGTTATGCTTTGTATGCTCCTCCCTGTCTACATCTTTTTTCCTATTTTTCTATATAGACTGATAGAACAAATAAAGCTTGTGCGGTGCTGATCTTGCCCAGGGAAATAGCATGAGCATGTCTTGCATCAGCAGTGGTCTGATTCATTTCCTTGCGACCGTGCACACATGCAATAATTTAATAATTTGAAACACGACAATTGACACACTATAAAGAGGATATCTTAAATCCTACCCTAACAGTATACTGGGGGCAAAATGGGGCTGGATGTATACTGGGGGAAAATGGGGCTGGATGTATACTGGGGGCATGCTGGATGGCTGTATGCTGGGGGCAAGGGGCTGAATAGCTATATACTGTGGGGAAGGCTGTGACCAATGCATTTCCCACCCTAGGCTTATATTCGAGACAATAGGTTTTCCCAGTTTTTTTGTGATAAAAGTAGGAGCCTCAGCTTATATTGGACCTACAAAAACAAGTCTACAAACTTCTAAACCCCTAAATAAATGTGATTTCACATTTTGTTTCATGCTCATTTCTTACGTTGCACTAAATACATTAAGGCCGACTCCACAATATAACATCACTGCTAAAATTGAGCACCAAATAACAACTAGCGCAAAAAATAGTGAATGATCCCCCGCCCAGTAAAAAACACATCTGCAATGGGGCTAGCTTCCCCCTTGCGGCAATCGTGCTGTGTATCAAAACGCATCACAAATGCTTCATATGACCCCAGCCTTGTTAATAAAGATTTGTTAGCGTGTGCAGATGTCTTAGAAAAGTGATACTCCTTATAGACAGAGCATCTATGTACCAGCACTTCTCGGCTAGCATCCGCTTTTGGTAACAATAGTTGATACTGTATCTAAGAATTCTGTAACATTATGTTATAATTGACTCAATTCCATTCAAATATTTATTTTCTTATAACTGTTGATGTTGTTTGGGAAATTACCTGAGAACCTTCCTGAATTGTTACCCTGGAGGTCACTTCTATCTACACATGCTAGAAGCTGGGATGTCAGAACTTCACGTCTATGTATTGGTTACATCTTATTAATTTACTACAGGTCTGCCTCAGTGTTGCCATGACGGCTACAAACAATACAGTCTGGAAAGCAAGCGCTTGTTATCATTGACTGTCACTACCTGGGCTGATTAAGAATTAACAAGAAAACGTTGCAGACCACGAAGACTGAACTTACAGCATCAAGTTTAATGTGCACCAACAACCATATGGTGACAAGTAACAAAGATATACTGCCTCCACGATGCAGATCATTACAGGTAATAACATGCCAGCTGCTTCACACACCATTACATGCTCCAGGCTGTGGGAACTCAGCTTGTCGGGTGGGGGATGGGAAGTGACAACCTACTAAGAGTCCAAGAGGACTAAACACATAATGGTGGAGTTGTCACCCCATTAATATATTTATATACAGTGGGTACAGAAAGGATTCAGACCAATTAAAAAAAAATTTAAAATATAAAGTTTAAAAAAGTTCTTTTTTTTGCTCATTAATGTACGCTCTGCACCCCATCTTGAAAAAAACTGAAATTTTTACTAATTTATATGAACTATGGTCATTAGTAATCAGTACAGGCGGTCCCCTACTTAAGAACACTTGACTTACATACGACCCCAAGTTATTAACGGACCTCTGGATATTGGTAACTTATTGTACTTGAGTCCTAGGCTACAATAATCAGCTATAACAGTTATCACAGGTGTCTGTAATGAAGCTTTTGTGCTAATCCTGGTTCTTATGACAACCTAACATTTTTAAAATCCAATTGTCACAGAGCCAAAAAAGTTCTGGCTGGGATTACAATGATAAAATATACAGTTCCGACTTACATACAAATTCAACTTAAGAACAAACCTACAGACCCTATCTTGTATGTAACCCGGGGACTGCCTGTACTGAGTAGAAGCACCTTTTGAGCTAGTACAGCCACGAGTCTTCTAGGGAATGATGCAAGTTTTTTTTTTTTAACTGTATTTTTATTTAAAAAAAAAAAAGTTTCATACATTTTTCCATAAATATCATCAAGTCGGCATTCATACATTAAAAGAAGGGCCAACTGTGGCCAACAGAAGACCTCTGAATATGCCTTAGCTCAGCAATCACATTTAACAATAGTAAGCCTCAAATCTTTTGCGTGCTTGTTATACACCGTTATAATAAAAAGTATGAAACAAAGCCCACCTAGGGCCAGTAATATACATAACCTACTGACAACTACTAAGGAAATACAAGATGGAGACACATGAGAGAAAGACATAAAGAATAAGGGATCCCTCTGAGAGGAAAGTCCTCACAATGCCTAATCTCCCTGATTTACCATCGCTCCCCAATAAGCATCCCATGGAGCCTAGGTCTTAGTGAAAAGGTCTAGTCTGTCGTTCCTTGTTGTAGTCTTAGATTCCATGCTCCTTACTGCTCTCACTCTTGCCAGGAGAGTCCCTCTGGTAGAAGGATTTGTCCTCTTCTAGTGTTGTGCTATCAGACATCTGTCTGCTGTGAGAATGTGCAGGCCCAGTTTGGTGGCCAACTTAGGTAGGGGTTGCGGAGAAACATTAAGCAGGTAGAATAGAGGTTTCAACATCTCGAAGTAGTTCCCTGACCTCCTCCCAGAACAGCTGAATGAGTGTACATGACCAAAAGATATGTTGCAAGGTACCTCCTGCTCCCCGCACTGCCAGCATATGTCCGGGACATTGGAAAAGATCTGATGTAACTGAGCGGGTGTATGATACTGCAACATCCCTGCCAATGCGCATGGCAGAGGAGTAGTTGCGAATAAGCCCCTTGTACCATACAGTACATGCAGAGGTAATATGCAGCGGTAGATACTGCCCGGATAGGCAAGGGTTAATCTTATTCAATATTATCATCCAATAATGTTCCACCTTTGTAACTGGAGTGTGATTGGAGAGTGAGATCACCTGACCAGGTATTAACAAAACCCTTAGGGGAGGAGTTAGAGGTCTAGAGTTCCAGAAACTTCTGAGAGCACAAGCTCTGAGAACCCAGCTCCTGTCAGAGGAGGATATCGACCACACACTAATTGATTATAGACAGCGTGTGCCTCACCCCTCTAGTGAGTTCACACAGAAGAACCAGGATTAGAGTTGCAGCTTCCAACATTGGACACAGCTACATCCCAGCCTGCACCTACTACCAGGCTGGTGAATCTACTCCTGAGGTTCACTTTCCAAGATCACTCCCAGTAGCCTGCCTTTGTACAGAATTGTTTGGTCTGTTGCTGCTGTTGGTTTGAATAAAGAACTGTAAGTTATTTTATTCACAGCGTTTCCTCCGTCTTGTCCCTGCTACGGCTGTATCACCATCACGGGCGCCCTCATCCACCATCCAGGGACTCATACAACAGCCTCTCCTTCCTCTAATGTCTTGCATACACCACCTGCTGGAGACCTGCCAGGCTGTGGGACAGCCCTCCGGTCCCCATACAAAGCACCGTGACATTAGCGTGCCTAGGCCGCAACCGCCAGCCACTCCGGTATTCTGGGCCCCGGCTGCCTCCAGGCCCCAAGAAAAGGCTAGGCCCCGGTGGGGGATGTTGCAATACCAAAAATAGAGTAGCTTATATTGATTTTCCTTGTATACGTACAGGTCAACGTTTTGGATGTACAGTGTCATATCTGATTGCAGGTCTCCTGCGCTATCAGCAACCCTACTATGCGTTCCCATTTGGACATACAAGCATGAGAGATTGTAACTGTGGGGTTTCGGTGTAGAAGCATAAGATATATGTCCGAGATGAGCCCCGGCGTGTGTGCTAGTTTTACAGAGGTATTCAAAAAGAGTGAGCTTGGAAACTATGTCAGAGCCCCCTACAGTTTGCAAGAGATGACGAATCTGAGATGTACCGCCCAATAATATTTAATAAGGTACCGACAATCCTCCCTTGGACCGATGAGCTAGTAAGACGGATTTGGCCACCCTATGCCGCATGTCACAGGAATAGGCAATGTTTAGAGTAGGTATATCAGTTTTAGGAGTATCGACATTTTAATGGCTGCTATCCTGCCAAAAAACAATATTGGTAAAGCATTGAATTTATTTATTAACAACCGAATCTCTCGAAATAATTTTGGAAAGTTGTGTTCGTGTATGCAACAAGTTTTTCAAACCAGGATTTGGGGATCCTCTTCTGCCTCAGGTTGGGTGGTGAACGCTAGTGGAAACCATTGTCTTGTTGGAAGGTGAACCTTAGGCTAGTCCGAAGTCCAGAGCACTCTGGAAGAGGTTTTTATCCAGGATATCTCTGTACTTGGCTGCATTAATCTTTCATTCAATTGCTACCAGTTGTCTTGTCCCTGCAGTTGAAAAACACCCCCATAGCATGAAGCCTCGTGTTTCGGTTGGGATCGTATTTGTTACTTCATACTGCTTAGAAGTAACAGCAAATAGTTCAATCTTCGTCTCATCAGACCAGAGAATCTTATTTCTTACAGTCTGGGAGTCCTTCATGTGTTTTTCTGAAAACTGTATGCAGCTTTCATATGTCATGCACTGATGAGAGGCTTCAATCAACACACTCTGCCATAAAGCATCAACTGGTGGAAGGCTGCAGTGATAGTTGTCTTTGTGGAACTTTCTTCCATATGCCACCTACATCACTGGAGCTCAGCCACACTGATCTTGAGGTTCTACTTTACCTCTCTTGCTGAGGCCATTCTCCTATAATTGCTTAGTTTGGCTAAGCGCCAGGTTGAGGAAGAGTTGTGGTCGTCCCAAACTTCTTTCATGCAAGGATTATGGAGATCACTGTGCTCTTAGGAACATTGAGTGCTGCAGAAATTCTTTTGTAACCTTGGCCAGATCTTTGCCTTGCCACCATTCTGTCTTTGAGCTCCTTGGGCAGTTTCTTAGACCTCATGATTCTCATGTGCTCTGACATGCGCTGTGAGCTATGAGATTTTATATAAACAGGTGTCTGCCTTTCCTAATCACAGCTGGATGCCAATGAAGAAGTAGAACCATCACATAGAGGATGAAGGAAAAAGGACAGCATGTCCGTTAAATATGAGCGTCACAGCAAGGGATCTGAATACGTATGAGCATGTGATATTTCAGCTTTTCTGTTTCATAAATTAACAAAAATATCTACATTTCTGTGTTATAGAGTGAATATTAATGAGCAAAAAAAAAGTTGAGACTGGATCAGAAATAGAGAGGAATATAAGAGAGGGCCCCACAATAAGAGGGGGAGATACAAGGGGACAACATTAAGAGGAGGGGGGTGAGAGGGGCCATAAATGAGGGGGATGAAAGGGGGTACAGAAGATTATGGGGGCCTACAATGATAGGGGGAGATACCAAGGGGCCCACAATGAGAGGGGGAGAGACCAGGGGGCGCATATTGAGAGGTGGAGATACCAGGAGGCGTACAATGAGAGGAGAGAGATGAGGGGGCTACAAAATGAGAGGAAAGATGAAAGGGGGACCATAATAAGAGTAGGAGATACAAGGAGGTAATTAAGAGGATTGAGATGAAAAAAACACAAATAAGAGGGGGAACAGAAGATGAGGAGGGCAACAATATGGGGGGGAGAAGAGAGTGGGTTAGAAAAAGAGGGGGGATAGCAGGGGACCCACAATAAGAGTGGGGTGAGGGGCTACAAAATGAGGGGGAGATAAGAGGCAACAAAGAAGATGAGGGGACCCACAATGAGAGCAGGTCAGAAAAAACAGGGGAGATAAAAGGGAGCTCACAGTAAGAGACGGGGAGATGAGGGGCTACAAAATGGGGGGGGGGAATAAAAGGGAATCCACAATTAGAGAAGTATATACAAGGGGCCCCATAATTAGATGATTGAGAAGAGAAGGGCTACAATAAGAGGGGGAAATGAGAGGGGACCCACAACTTTTTTTAGTGTGGCCTAAAAATGTACCGTCCATGCTCGAGTATAAGCCGAGGTACCTAATTTTAACATAAAACTGGGAAAACCTATTGACTCAAGTATAAGCTTAGTACATAGTCTGCCATCTCATGTGCTCAGTATATAGCAAGAAGCCCCTTTTCCTGAGTACATAGACAGCCAGCTCATGCCCCCAGTATGCAGCCAGACCTTTGCCCGCAGCAAGCCCCCTTTGTATATGTCTAGAAGCCCCTCCCCCCAGCATATAGCCTGTGGGCCCCCAGTATATGGCCTGTAGCCTTTGCCCGCAGTTTATAGCCTGCAGCCCCTGTCCCCCCGTATATAGCCTGCAACCCCTGACCCCCAGTATATAGCCCCTGCCCCCCAGTATATAGCCTGCAGCCCCTGCCCCCCAGTATATAGCCTGCAGCCCCTGCCACCCAGTATATAGCCTGCAGCCCCTGCCACACAGTATATAGCCTGCAGCTTCTGCCACACAATATATAGCCAGCAGCCCCTGCTACGCAGTATATAACCAGCAGCCCCTTCCCCCAATATATAGCCTGCAGACCCTGCCCCCAGTATAAAGCCTGCAGACCCTGCCCCCTAGTATATAGCCTGCAGACCTTGCCTCCCAGTATATAGCTTGTAGCCCCTCCCCAAGGTATGCCCAACCTTTGAGAAAAAAACAAAATGTGTACTTACCTTCCGACGCATACATGCATGGTAAATACAGTACCATATACAGACAGGCAGCATATAGACACCATGCAGCATATACATACATACAGCATAGATACATCAGAATATACACACATATACAGTATATACACACATACAGCAAATAAATACCAAATATACACACATTAACAGCAAATACACATATACACAGACATATAGACCATATACACATAGCATATACTAGCAGCCCCTGGTATACACATTTATACACATATGTATATATTCACTGTCAGGCAGTTTTATTATGGCAGGTGGGTGTCAATGAGTGTCACATGGCCTGAATACTTATGACCATGTGATATTTCAGTTTTTCTTGTTTAGTAAATTAGAAAAAATATCTACATTCAGTTTTTTTTCCACCAAGATGGGAATGTACATTAATGAGCAAAGGTAAATAACTTTTTTGATCTTACCACTTCAATGAAACTAAGATTGACACTTTCTCTTTATTGTTTGGGTCAATACAATCACAGATATCAAATTTATATAGATTTTATTAGGTCTTAGTAGATTTTAAAAAATGTAAATCTTTTGTAAAAAAAAAAAAATTGCCATTTTGCCAGATTCTGTGGCCAATAACTTTTGCACACTTTGAAGTACGGACCTATGCAAGGTGTAATTTTTTGCTGTACATAGGGGCGTTTTAATTAAAACAGTTTGGAATCTTTATAACTGTTCGATTAGTTTTTATTCAAATATTAATGGATCGATACCGAATATGTTTATGATTTTTACTGTATATTTTTATATTTTATATATTTTTATTTTTTTTATTTTTTAGCTAGGGAAGGGGGGTGATTTTAATTTTTTTTTTTTTTACTATTATTTCACACTCTCTAAGGTACTTTAACCCTACAAGGTCTGATTGCTTATACTATATACTGCAATACCACAGTCTTTCAGTATATTGCAATTTTGTTGATGATATCTAAAAGCCAGCCATCTGCAGGCTATTGTATAGTATTACACATGGCAGGCCTATGAGTCTCTATGAGACTGTAGGCTGCCATGGCAAACGATCACCACCCTCAGACGACGTCACAGATGGCAGCTGTATAATACAGCTGACACCCACCACAAATGGACAGAGTTCAGCCTTTGAGCTCTCTCAATACACCTCCCGTGGCACCAGGACGTAATAGTTCATCCTGGTGTGCATAGGCGTTAAGGTAGAACTGATGGTAGGTTCTTATCAACCGACTAAATGATAACATATTAGCTTTATCAAGCTAATATGTAAATCTTCCACAGAGGGTTCTGGACGTGGAGTAGACTCTCTGGGCAGCAGGAGCAAAGGCTACGCTAAGTCCCAGTAGCCTCTGCGATTCCTCCCTAATTGTGGATCCTCAGTGCACTCCTGCTACTGCTCCCGCTATTCACTGCTCCATTAGAGCTCCAGCATCAGTGCCGACGCACACGTGTGCTACGCAAGTAGATTTCTGATGGTAGGTTTCCTTTAATGAAGTCCGCCCCATACTAAAGACACTTAGTTCTATGGAAGACAACCACAGTGCCCCACAATAAGGATAGTTTCTGTGCCTCATTGAAAGACAGCCCAATGCTCCCATGACAAAAATAGGTACAGAGCTCCATACCATAAACAGCCACAGTACCCCATACCATAGACAGCTACAGTACTGAACGCCCTAGACAGTCACAGTACTCCATAAAATAGAGAGCCACAGTACTGCCTGCCATAGACAGCCACAGTACTCCATACCATAGACAGCCACAGTACTCCCATCTGCCTATATATTCCTTCTAGAGATATTGCTCTATAAGAACGATTGAAGGATGATGTTGAATAACGCGATGATGCTGGTCTGAACAGTGGCATATTTTTATCAGAGGGATCGGTCTGACTAGTGCTGTGCATTGGATTAAGGAAAGTGAACACCGCAGGAGAACAATCAAAAAGAAGTATTGGAAGCTCCGGCTAGAGCAAAAAACTCTTTTCTTGGAAGATTATTTTTAAGTGTCAGTACCTGCTTTGGAGCAGGTGACTGCGCACTTCTGATGCTGCCCCCATCTTGCATGTGGTGCTACCTGAGGCAGGATGCTCAACTTCATGGTGCTCTTCTGATGCTGCTCTCACCTTGCTGCTTGTGGTGCTACCTGAGCCAGGATGCTCAACCTCATGGCTGGTGACCCCCTGCCTCCCGAGGCCTCACCACAAGCAGATGGCTAGGAGCAAGGTATTGTAAAATGAAGTAGTAGCAGTATTCAGAATACACTGGTACACCCAGGGCCGGCTCCAGGTTTCAGTAGGCCCCTGAACGACAGAGCCTCAGCGGGCCCCTTTGCAGTGAACTAACGTGGTGGGATTACAAATTCAGCAAATTAACAGTCTCCTGTACCCTTAAATATTCCCTAGTTTATCATACCAAACAGCCCCTCATGGTTATTTTATATAAGACACCCTCACACCCTATACAGCCCCCCTGACCCCCTTGGATTCCTTATGTACAGTCTTATGTAGACCCCCAACTAGGCCTGGGACCCGGCACTTGCCCAGGCATGCTCAGTGCTGGTGCCGACCCTGCAGCTTCCCATGGTGACATAGGCATAGCATAGAAAAGGCTTTTGGACCTTGCTGATAGTAGATAGGTTACAGAATTGTGTTATTGTCATGTTCACAGTATGATGAATTGTATTATGGTATTATTATTACTATGGAAACGATTATTATTATTTTTATTATTATTATTATTAATAATAATAATAATAATAGTCTCCACAATAATAATAAAAATAATAATAATAACTGTCTCAATAATAATAATAATAATCTCTTAGAAGATATCTCTCTATATACCAGTTCATTAAGTCTGTCACAGTGTAACAGTAACAGTTAATAGCTCTAAGTTACAAAAAATCCACTTATAGATAACTACTAAGCACATAGCCTAGTGGATAGAGGATCTGTCCCTCTATGGCAGGTGGAGTGCAGAGATTCTGGGTTCAAATCCTGGGCTGGGCAAAAATGTATTTAATTGAATTAAATAGAGCCTTGTGTTTGGGAAAGCCCAGGGAGATGTAGTGACCATATATGGACAGATGTTTATGTCTCCCTGATGACATGGTCGCTGCTCTGTGCTAACCCCACAAATGTCTCAAAAGGATTTCCTGCCCAATGTCTGTAGGAGTAATTCAGCACCCAAGTTCTGGCTTTGAAAGTATATACTAGGCAAGACACAGGGCCGGGACAACCCCAGCCAATGCAGGACCTAGGGGTAATATCCGGGACAATCTCCCAGCTGCCTGGGACAGCGGTGAAAAACCGCAACTGTCCCACCAAATCTTGGACAGTTGGGAGCTATGTGTTAAGTGCCGCGGTTGACCTGGCCATAAGACACCTAGCAGTGCCACCGGTGGTCGCCGCTGGATCTTGGATGGCCAGTTGACGCCTCCCCCCCATCATCGGATGGTGTTGATTGGTTCCTAGTCTCATAGAGACTCAAAGGCTTGCCATGGATACTGATCTCTAATATTCTGCAGCACCTTTATCTTAGACCCACAAATATTAATGTAAGATCCTGGCATGGTGATTGGTCATGTACATACAGAGATCACATGAGCCTCCATCTGTGGCCATTTTATGTACAGGAATGTCTGGCTGATGAGGTAAAAGACAGGAGGCTTCAGTTTACATATTAAGAAATCGGACCAGAACTTTTACTAGATGTAATTGGTAAATTACCTCATATCCTGCCCCCCCCCCCACTTACAGAAAACTTCACAAAAAACATGAGGAAAAGTCCACAACCCCTTTTATATCCAGGGCCCTTTGGTATTGTACGACATTCTGCCTGAGACACAACACAATGAATGCAAATGAGCTGATAATCGGATTTCACAATGTTGGATGGATGGAGAAAGCATGTGATGTGCTTATAGCTTAAAAGCATTACAGGTGATTTGTGTAAAAAGCCATGGAGTGCGAGAGAGACAGGGGATTAGCGCAGGACAGCTCGCTGCAATACAGTGCGGTAACACATTGAACAGCTCTTGGTTGCAGCGCTCCATGATATTGTTTTTTAATGGGACATATAATAAACTTACTGTATGTACTAAACATAAACCTAGAATTGGAGGAGCATCCTAGCTACTTTTTAATAATATTAAAAATTGATGACCCGGTGATATCAATGAGGCCTATGAATAACTTGACAACTGGGTGTTACCATGAACATGTCCAATGGATGTGCCCTCACATTTATTAAATAGTGTAAGGGCCGATTAGTGACTAGTGATTAGTCCGTGGTCAGGAAACGTGAAAAGTGCTGTGCCACGGACTGATCACCCTGCGGGGGACTGAGATTGATATATGTTGCACAGAGTTTCTTCTTCCCTGATATGCAGCAGAGCCGACACTGTAATGATTCACTATCCATGATCACAGTCTTACATCACTTACAGGGTGAATCAGCCCTAAGGCTTTGTAGTGACTATTCCCCTTTATCTTGTTTCAACCATTTGTCAGTTTATTAATAATTTTTAGGAGGAAATGAAAAACAATACAAACAAAAAAGATGCTCCCAAATTGTTTTTTGATGGAATACGTATAAGTATTTACTAAAAGAGAAAAGAGAGATGACAAAAAAAGCAGTTTTACCAAGTTATATTATCCTCTGCCCCCAGGATACAGGATAACTTCCACATATCTCATTCTCACTAAATGATGGAGCTGCAAGTCCTGCATATGCCCTGCTGCTCCATTCAGTTCGAAAAGAGTATTGCTGAGCACAGTGCTTGGGTAATTCCGGCACTTCCATTCACTTTCTATTAGAATGCCTGCTAGAGACACTCGAGCGCTGTGCTCATCAGCTTCTAACACTCCAAGGGCACATGTATGATAGTTTTTTGGCTGCCGCTTTTCCAAGTTCCTGGAAGTTGGCCTACTTAATCATTGCAATGTATCTTAAGGGACATCTACTACCACATTTAGGGGTGGTAGACTGTTCCCAAATGGATGCTTGCTACCCTAGGGGTGATGAGGGACTCCTGCTGCCATGCTCCGGAAAGTCTTTTATAATGAAATATCGACTTTATGCAAATGAGCCGGAGGTGCTCACATCTCAGCTAGCCAAGTGCACCCTAGCTCAGTCATGACGTCATTGGTTGTCTTTTGCGCTTGCAGCCATGGGGGGATGAAAACAGAAGAGACGTGACAGAGCCAGGAGATGTGAGCACCGGCTCTTTTTCACAAATTTTATAAGTCTATATTTCATTATAGAAGACAGAGAATGCAAGCAGGAGTCCCCCATCATCCATAAGGTAACAAGCATCCATTTGAGGACAGTCTACCACCCCTAAATGTGGTAGTAGATGTCCCTTACGATACATTGCAATGATTAAGTAGGCCAACTTCAAGAAACTTGGAAAAGCGGCAGCCGAAAAACTATCATACATGTGCCCTTGGAGTGTTAGAAGCTGATGAGCACAGCGCTCGAGTGTCTCTAGCAGGCATTTTAATAGACAATGAATGGAAGTGCTGGAAGTACCCGAGCACTGCGCTCAGCACTGTGCTAAATGTGGTAGATGTCCTTTAAGTTTTTTTTACCTTTGAGATACATGTGATGAGTTACCTGTTTAGTCTTACTTTTGCAACTTTTTGTTTCGTTGTGAGACCCAGATAGTAGCTAGGAAAGTAAGTCTTGGTCTAGCATGCTCTGTTTTGGAACTTATTGGGGCTCAGGGTCTGCGGAGCGCATTTTCGTTGGGTTACCTGACAATTTCCATTTTGTGCTGAATTGCCCCGGGATTTTGGCGCACGTGATCGGATTTTGTGGCATCGCCGCCGGCTTGCGCGCTACAGAAATCGCGGGATTAAACAATTAGGATTGTGTCGCAAGACATGCACTTACAAGCACCGGGAAGAAGCAGGTGAACTCCGGCGGACCTCGGCGCAGAAGCGACGGATGCAGGAACTTGGGCGCACGATCTTAGTGAATTGCGGCAGACTCAAATCCTCATCGGACAACGCACCGCGGGATCTTGACAGGACCGTGTAAGTAAATCTGCCACATTAGGTGCAAGAATGGGGCAATTTCACAGCCCAAAACTTGCACAAGTTGAACAAACATCCAGACTACAAGGATAAATATGGCTCACTGCATTAAATCCTGTAGGCAGCTAACTTTGATGCTACTTGATTCAGCGCATAAAAAAAAAACGCACACAAAAAGAGAAAAAGAACACAAATGGAGCGATACATGTCCCCCCCAACAGTATTAAATGGAGCAGCATGAGACATGCTCAAGCTGTCGTATATGACATTCTCTTGGTGGATCATGTGGATAGGAGATAACAATTTAACTTTGAACCAACAATTTAAGGACCCCTTACATAGGACACCCAGGAAGGCTGCACAGTGACGCAGGGTGCACTGACTTCGGCTTTACCAGGATCATTGATCATGACCTGGAAGACTAAACTATCCCTTTTTTTAACTCCAGATTCCAGCAACTGGGAGAGAGGTTAATATATGTGGGTGTCCCAACTGCTTGAATACATGTTGATGGTTTGTTGGTTACAAATAGCTTGAAAGATTCCCATTAAATGACCTGTGATTTGTTCCATAACTGCTGTTCCATTCTTTCCTGTGTTTATTTTATGTGAGTGCAGGACCAGGATTTTACAAGCTTTCTGATTTAGTTTTTCTTTTGTCATTTAGAGGTTAGAAACTTGACAAAGCACATTGCTTGTCACTACTGTAGAAGGCATCACTGTCCCGGGCACCACTATTCCATACTTGATGGAAACGCACAAAAGTGGATTCCGTTTGTTGCTCCTGTTGTACAATGCTATACAATATAAGACTATATTTCATGTGGGGGGTAAATGGAAATGTTATTAAATTGATTTCTAATCTTTATCAGTGCCAGTCTACAAAGGTACTCTAAACCTCCAATATTAGTGAATCCACTAGTGAAGGGTGGAATATTTTGCTGTATGGCAGTGGTGGCGAACCTATGGCACGGCACTCCAAGCTCTTTCTGTGGGCACCCGGGCCATCTCCCCAGCACACCAGACAGGATTCAAAGAATTTTCCTGCAGTTCCTAGCAACTTAAACGATGCTTTCAGTGATAGTTACTTAGCTACTTGGGACTGTAGGAAAAGGGAGAATTTGTAGACAGGGCCAAATTATCTTTGAAGGACGTCCTGCTAGCCCCATGATTCTCTGTGTACACAGGGACACTGGAAAGAAGCTACAATTATGCAAATTTTCCCTCCTTCTTTCTACTGTGTTGGTGTCCTAAGGAGGCCAATATGATTGAACTTTGTTGAAGAACACGGATCAATAAGTTACTGCTTTAATTTTTGGTTGGCACCTCGCGATACATGAGGGGGGTTTGGGGTTGCAGTTTGGGCACTCCGTCACTACAAGGTTCGCCATCGCTGCTGTATGGTATTATTTTCCTAACTCCTTTAGTTGTACGAATCTCAAAGGTATGTTTCTGCCAGTAGGGGGCTATTTTGTATACAGCTGTCTACAACTTGTATCAGCCTACATAGGAACTACACACAGATTGCCCCCTAGTGGTAGAAATAGAAAGAGGAAACTTTTATATAAAAGGACGAAAACCCTGTAACTTTATGAAGAATATTAGCATGTATGAGTATGTGAAGTCAATTGACCTGTGAGAATTATAGAAAACCTTTGTAGGAGTAGGAGAACTTGGAGCCTTTATAAATACACATGTATCTATTTTAAGGGCAGTGACACTGTACAGTAAATATTCCTTTCTGTCTTTTAGGACAAGGACAATTCTGGTGCCACTATTCTGCACTTAGCCGCCAGGTTTGGCCACCATGAAATAATTGGTTGGTTACTACGGTTCGGAACGAATGATGCGATGGTAGCTACAGACACCGGAGCACTTCCTGTACATTATGCAGCGGCCAAAGGAGATCTCCCTACACTACAGCATCTCATAGAGTACTGTCCAAAGTAAGATACCAAAGGTTTCCTTATTTCCACCATAACATTAACTATTTGTGTTTCCCCAGACAATTTATCATTTTTTATTGTTATCTGTTTTCATAGGCCTCTTTTGTGATTCTTCTATATGTATTTTTACTTATGTTTTATGGCATTTAAAGGAAATCTGCCATAAAATATAGATCCAGGCACTGCGACTGTGGTAATCTTCTTATATTTGTTATCCATGGCCTCCTTCCTTCTAAAATCAACTTTTAAAATTATGACAATGAATGTTTCCTGGGGGTGTTACCAGTCCGTCCCCCCCCTCCATGCTGCAGATTCACAGCCCGTTACACTGTGCAGAAGCACTTCCCTTCTCCCACTGTGTGCTAAAACTCCTCTATTGCAGTGAGATTACATTAGGCAGAGGGAGGGAGGAAGTGCTGCGGGAGCAGAGGGGGAGACTGTGTAACAGCCTGGGAAGCCAGAGTGCTGGCAACTGCCCGGAGCCCTTCAGACTCATAGGCATACTTTTGAACTTGATTTTATGAGGAAGGAGGTCATGGATAACAAATATAAGAAGAATACCACAGTTGCAGTGCCTTGATCTATGAGTAAGTGCCCCTAGTTTATCATGCTTGATTTTGATGGTAGATTTCCTTTAATGAGACTTGTCAAGGACTACATTTTTGCTGACCAACCTAACCTTGGGATAGAGTGTCAGCATTATTATTAAGGGTCTGATATCTGGTACTGCCAGATCAGATCAGCTCTGGTAAGTTTCATGGGCCTGTGACATTATGTTCATCAGGGCTTGTATGACATGTATCTCAGTCGCATTCTTATAAATTGAAAGCACAGCACAGTCGGGGTGTCACCACGTGTTGCTGGATGGTAAGGCGTTGTGTACCCCAAATGTAAATTAGTCCAGAGAGTCAGGGTCTGCCGTGAACAGTAATCTTCTTTACTGAAGAAATTAAGGTGCAAAGCAATACAAGCAAATCAAAAGGCTGACCTCTCCAATCTCCTCCCAGGTAGAAGAAGGGTTAATGTTGAGGAGAGGCCTGAGCTAGCTTCCCTCTGTTTCTCAGAAGGCTGGTACCCTGGTCACAGTCTAGGAGTTCAAGGTCTATGGGAGAGTATCCCAGTCTCAACCTCTTCATGTGATTGTTGCGGGAAAGACTGTCAGTCTTTTTCTCTAAGTTCTGTTCCATACACCAGGGCAGGAGTGATTACATTTTAGCACAAAAACAATGACAAAGCATTTCCCACAAATTTACTTTAAGTCCCCATAATATTCTCTAACAGCAAAAGTGTAAACAACTTTCCAGACAGCACCTGTCATTCTAAAGGTCAAGCAGCCTGCTTGTCTGATAAACAAGTCTGTTTTTCTTTTGCAAAACAATCTACACTATAGCTATGGAAAATTAGAGACATATATACAGTCACAAATGTCTCTGAATGTTTATTAACCCTTTCTACTAGTCTATATAGATACACTAATAATAAACAGAATGTACATAACAAAACACTATAGATTAAGTTAACCCTTGATGTAAAATAAAGTAAGTAGAAATATTCAAATGTCCACAAATGTCCAAAGTTCAAAGCTCCTCTGATCCAGGGCACTATAATATATCCTAATACAGGCCACAGACAGTGCCTGCAGCATGCAAACACTGTAGAAGCTGTGTCACTATGCTAGTATATACAAACAGGCTGCTCTAAATGGAGACAATGGTATTGTCTCTGTACTGTGACATCACTGTGTGTAGCATCCCTATAGTTTAATATCACTTTGTGTAGTATCCAATAACTGTGACATCACTGTGTTTATCAGTGTACTGTGACATCACTGTGTGTATTATCCCTGTACCGTGGCATCACTTTGTTTATCATCTGTGTACTGTGACATCAATGTGTGTATTATACCTGTACTGTGACATCACTGTATCATACTCGTACTGTGACAGCAGTGGGTATTATCCTTGTATTATGACATCACTGTGTGTATTATCACTGTACTGTGACATCACTGTGTGTATCATACTCATACTGTGACAGCAGTGGGTATTATCCTTGTATTATGACATGACTGTGTGTATTATCACTGTACTGTGACATCACTGTGTGTATCATACTCGTACTGTGACAGCAGTGGGTATTATCCTTGTATTATGACATGACTGTGTGTATTGTTCCTGTATTGTGACAACACGGTGCACATTATTCCTGAACTGTCGCATCACTGTGTGTAGCATCCTTATACTATAATGTCACTGTGTGTAGTATCCCAGTACTGTGACATCACTGTGTTTATGAACTGTGTACTCTGACATAACTGTGTGTACTCTGTGCTGTGACATCACTGTGTGTATTATTCCTGTACAATGACATCACTGCATTATCCCAGTACTATAACATCACTGTGTGTATTATCCCTGTATTGTGACATTACTATGTGTATTATGTCTGTACTGTGACATCAATTTGTGCATTACCCATTACTGTGTGCATTCTCTCTGCACTTTGGGATCATTGTGTGCAGGGCCGGCGCCAGCACTGGGCATACCCGGGCAATTGTCAGGACCCAGGGGTGCTGGGTGGCCCACATAAAGCTGTACATAAGGAATCCATGAGGGTGAGGGGGCTGTATCTAATATATCCATATGGGGTGAAGGAGGCTTTATATAAAATAACGATGAGGGTCCATTTGGTTTGATAAACTTTATATTTTAGGGAACATTTATAGTATCTGAAATTTTAATGCTGCCACGTGATTTGACTGCAAAGGGGCCCACTGAGGCTCTGTCACCCAGGGGCCTACTGAGACCTGCAGCCTATTCTGTGTGTATCATCCCTGTACTGTAACATTACTGTGTGTATTATCCTGGTACAGTGTGTATTATATTGGCATCACTGCATCTATCATTTCTTTTTTTTTTTAATAACAATTTAGTGGTTTTACACTAGTAAAAGAATAAACCGACATATATTCTATGCATATTTTGTACAATCTGTACTTTGACATCATTGTATTTAACACGACAGTACAGTAGAGAACAAGTAAGTCTTTGTAGATGAATTCTCCTCCTCCAGTCCTTTGTGCTGCTCATTATGAAGTAGGTTTATATTTGCTCCGTGCAGTTTATTTTTATATACAGGCGGTCCCCTACTTAAGATCACTCAACTTACATACGACCTCTAGTTACAAACGGACCTCTGGATATTGGTAATTTATTGTACTTTAGTCCTAGGCTACAATGATCAGCTGTAACAGTTATCAAAGGTGTCTGTAATGAAGCTTTAGTGTTAATCCTGATTCTTATGACAATCCAACATTTTTAAAATCCAATTGTCACAGAGAACAAAAAAGTTCTGGCTGGGATTACAATGATAAAATATACAGTTCCGACTTACATACAAATTCAACTTAAGCACAAACCTACAGACCCTATCTTGTATGTAACCCGGGGACTGCCTGTAATCACAAGTAATCCTGTTGTATTTTATGTTTTTATCTGCTTTTGCACTAGTCACCTGGCATTTGGAAAGCACATACATTATTAATCTCTGGTAAGAGCTTTCTCTTCACAATGCTTCCTGTGGATGATGATAGTTTCTTTTACAAACCCTTGAAATTCCATCTTCATCACAATTAAGGGCTCAATAGGCCGATGTATCATTTGATTTTATGTTCATGTGCATGTGAGGAGGATTGTGTGATCGGGACACAATTTAATGCTAATTATATCTGCAGATTTTTCCATGTCTTTGTTTTCCTGCTTTTCTCTAGTGTTGGTTCATTCGTTCTGCATTCCTTGTCTTGTCCATTAGGGATATTAGCGCTTCTAAATATATAGCATTACATTAGTTACCTAAATGATGGTTAACAAGGGCGTAACTTGAGGGGTTGTAAAAGATGTGGTCACAACTGGACCCAAGAGGTTGAGGGGGCCCATACGGTGTCACTTTCCTACATGAGAAGACTAGTACTATAAACCAGTGATGGCAAATCTTTTAGAGACTGAGTGCCCAAATTACAACCAAACCCACTTATTTAAATGCAAAGTGCCATCATGGCAGCTTTTAATTGTATCTGTGTCCTAAGGACACCAATACAGTTGAACGAAATTCCAATTATCTTTGTAGCTTCCTTCCAGGGGCCCCTGAACAGAAAGAATTCCAGGGCCCAGAGCAGGAGCTCCAATAATAACGCAGCCTTTTCAGCACCTCCTTGCTCCTCCTATAGTCCCAGGCAGCTAAGGATGTGTAGCTTTAAAATAGCCCTGATCACAGCACATCCTGGGTGGCCAGGGAGGTTTTGAGACCTGGCAAACTCTGTGCAGGGTGATGGTCTGGGTGCCCACAGTGAGTTCTCCGAGTGCCACCTCTGGCACCCGTGCCATAGGTTCGCCACCACTGCTATAAACCATCCATTATAGTCGGGGACCTGGAACAAACTTTGTACTGTGGTCCATCATCTTCTAGTTACATCACTGGTGGTTAATCCTGTCATGTGGTTCTTCCACTGTAAACTGGACCAGCATCAACTAATCGCCATTCCTATAGTTCCCCTCACTATACCTTATGGGGATGAAAAGTCTTTTTATTGGTAAATATACCAAATACAATGTTGGGCTTCTGTTTCCAAATTTTCATTATGTTATTTCTCTTTTATCCACTATGGAAATGAATAAATTGATTACTTTTCAGTCAGGTCTGTATCTACCTTGTCTAACGTCGATTGGACAATACAAGGCTATGCATAGAAATAGCCAATTGTTTACTCCAAATGCAGTACAACTGATAAAAAATGCAGTTACCTGTGAATATTGTTTTTACAGATTTCACTGTGTAGTCCAATGACATGTTTCTTATCGTTCTTATAGAGCAATATCTCTAGAAGGAATATATAGGCAGATGATGTAGTATGTTCAAACAGATTTAAAATGTATTCAGTTCATCATAGCAGGGGTTTTTGGCGCACGCGATCGGATTTTGGCATCGGCACTGGCTTTCATGCGACACAAATCGGGGGGCGGGATTTAACTTTTAAATTGTGTCGCAAGACATGCACTTACATGCATCGGTAAGAAGAAGGTGAACTCCGGCGGACCTGAGCGGGGAAGCGACACATGCAGGATATCAGGCGCACGATCTACATGAATTGCGGCACAGTGCATTATACACGGACAGTCCGGATCGGGGATCGCAACACGGACGGGTAAGTAAATGTGCCCCAATGTCTCTTCGCTCCCAATGTCAATACTGGACACTGCAGGGAGTACCCACCTACTAAAAAAATTGATACACATTGGGGCAGATTTACTTACCCGGCCCATTCGCGATCCAGCGGCGCGTTCTCTGAACAGGATTCGGGTCCGGACGGGATTTATGAAGGTAGTTCCTCCGCCGTCCACCAGGTGGCGCTGCTGCGCTGAAAATCATCTGAACGCACCGGAAAACACCGAGCTGGACCAGGTGAAGGTAAGCGCTTCCCAAGCGACACATTTTTGGTTTTTAAATGTGGCGGTTTTTCCGAATACGTCGGGTTTTCGTTCGGCCACGCCCCCCGATTTCCGTCGCGTGCATGCCAGCGCCAATGCGCCACAATCCGATCGCGTGTGCCAAAATCCCAGGGCAATTCAGGTACAATCGGCGCAAATCGGAAATATTCGGGTAACACGTTGGGAAACCGTGAATCGGGCCCTTAGTAAATGACCCCCATTATATTTTCTACTGTATTTCTACTGCATGGGTTGGAGTGGGGTGCCATTCTATAGCTCACCTGAGGCAACAGAGAGTTTAGGTTGGTGGGGGCAGCTACAGCGGCCTTTATGCGTGTAAGTATCCCAGTCTCCTTATGCAGTCTGCCTCTCCTCATTATACCCTATACATAGAACACTACACCGTCCAACATGACCCCACCATTAAACATGA
The DNA here is from genome assembly GCA_019512145.1 of Engystomops pustulosus. Classification (NCBI taxonomy): domain Eukaryota; kingdom Metazoa; phylum Chordata; class Amphibia; order Anura; family Leptodactylidae; genus Engystomops; species Engystomops pustulosus. The sequence goes on from CM033646.1 coordinate 125,118,054, forward strand.
CCACAATAAAATTCTAGTAAACGCTATACACAAAGCACTAATACTCCCAACAGGATCTGACCTCAGCACTTAAAGGGGTGTTCCCATTTCAGCAAATAAATGTTATTGTTTATATAATAAAAAGTTTTCAAAAATTTTCCAATATACTTTCTGTATCAGATCTTTGTGGTTTTCTAGATCTCTGCTTGCTGTCCTTCTATAGAAAGCTTCATTGTTTATTTCCAGTGGACAGAAATCTGACCATGATAACACAGGTGCACGTTATATCACACAGCTCTGATTACACTCGATAATACTAACGAGCCATACACCTGTGTGATAATAGTCAGATTTCTATCCAATGGAAGTATTACATGAAGCTTTCTATATAATGACAGCAATCAGAGATCTAGAAAACAGTGAAGAATTGATACAGAAAGTATATTGGGAAATTGTATAACTTTTTATTATACAAACAATAACATTAATTTGCCAAAATGGGCCAACCGCTTTATCCATTTCATCATACTGTGAACATCATGACTATAACACAATTCTATTATGCTGTATACAAACAGCACTACTCCACCCAGCGTGACCATTGTACAATGTATTAAACTATACATGGAACTCTACAACCCCAACATGACCCGACAAATGGACATCATAGTATATTAGTATATAATATAGTATGGTATATATCTGATTTATAAAGCTGAGTGTATGTGTGTGTTTCCAATACAGGACTCTGCACCGTCGCGTTTGCAACCACCAAACTTTGCATATACAGTGACTCAAGGAACATCATAGACTAGGTTTTGAGCAAAAAATTTTACCCCCATCTTTCCAAAATCCACTTATTAACCACCATATACAGAAGTTGTGCAATTAGCAACTGAGCCGTGATTGGCTGCTATTTTGCCACCGGTCATTAATATGAGCTCTGAGATTTGATTGGTTACTATAGGCAATGAGTGTAAGGCAGCTTATGGGTGAGGTAAGATGGATAGGGATACAGAGATATTGGGAGATTTATTAGAAGTGTCTTTGGTAAAACTGTTCCAGTTGTCCACGGAAACCAGTCAGAGTTCAGCTGTTATTTTATAAACAGTTGTGGGAAAATGAAACTTGAGCTCTGATTGCCATGGGCAACTAGAACAGTTCTGCTCTCAGACACTTCTGATAAATCCCCTCATAGACAAAGTGACAGAGACAACGATAGACAGAGACAGTCGGAGACAGAGAAAGTCAGAGACAAATACATAGACGTTCACAGTCGGAGACAAACAGAGACAGACACAGTCAAAGACAGACAGAGACGGTTGAAGACAGAGAAAGTCAGAGACAAATACAGAGACAGTCACAGTTGGAGACAGTCGGAGACAGAGACAGACACTGTGGGAGCTAGAGACTGAGACAGACAGTGACAGTAACAGACGGACAGAAATGTTCAGACACAGTCAGACACAGTCAAAGGCAGACAGAGACAGTCGGAGACATACGGTCAGAGCAAGAGACGGTCAGAGACAAGGATACATATAAAATATTTTTTATTAACCCATTCTATTTTGTTATAGTAATTTACTATCCCAGGCAAGGCTGGGAGCTACAGCTAATATTATAATAAAGATTATATTATAATAATATAAGATTATAATGAACAATGCAACAAATATTACTTGACCGTTGAACATGAACAAATTAAACTACAGAAATAGGCAGTGCACTTAATGTAACTAATGCAATTATTTGGTACCCCTGAGGTCTGAGGGGTATCTCACAGTTTTAGGATGCAGACAATTAGGGGGAACCAGATAGAAGCAGGATGCCAACCAATGTGCTTTACCTATATTAGTATCGACAAAATAAAAACACTGGACACGTCCATACTATGATTCTATATACTTAATATACTTAATTAATAGAGCACAACAGCACCCAACAGGATTTGGCCATCACAATTCCATTATACTCTCTACATAGAACACTGCACCTCCCAACATGATCCGAATACTCAACATATCACAGTTATTTTATTCTTTATATAGAGAGCATTACAAACCCCCAATTACTTGTATATAGAACACTACAACCTCCAACATAAACCAACCAATGGATACAGCCATAATAGAATTGGGTGTGGCCGGCCGGGGGTGGACGTGGCGGGAGTTGGCACATGAAGGGTATTTCCGTCCACGTGCCTGTGCACTCCCTGTACACGTATGAAAATTCGCTGGCTGTGTTTATTTCTACACCAGGTATGGCTTGGCATAGAAATAAATGCTGCGCAGGCCCCTGCCGGATACATCAAGAGACCGAAGTTTAAGTTCATAAATATGTATTTTTTATGTTTAAGGGAGAAGGGGGACCGCACAGAAGACTTCTGCATGCATCCTCTCCTAGTTACACCTCTGCTACAACCCCCAACATGACCCAACCACTAGACCTTAATACAATTCTATTATGCCTTATATAGAGATCATTAATAAAACACTACAACCCTCAACACCAAAGCACTACAACAATTAGTATGATTGGAAGGAGATCAGTATCTCACTGTTGCATTGTTGTCATACAGATGTCTATGGTCCTGGACTTAGCACAGAACATGTTCTCCATTCTGGGCCGGACAGGATCTTTAACCTGCAGTAACCTACATCACACTGTCTGCTAGAATTACAGCAGCCTCTGACCAGGTGCAGTAATGTGACGCCAGCTGCGCGGTGAATATCACTACCATTCAGCCGGGTTACTATAACACAGCAGCAGTTTGGGGTTCACATCCAATGCCCTCATTGGCTTCCTGACCTCTGGATTTGGACAACCAAGTAAAGAAGTAAGAGGAACTCGGAAAGCTCAGAGAACTTGACACATGACAACTTGAGGCATTTAAGAAAATCTGGGTAATTTAATGGTCTTGGTACCACATGTAAATCTGCAATAGAGCCCCTATCTAATATGTACCATTTATATTACTCATGTTTACCGCTGTGGTAGAGGAGTTTTGAGAGTGGTTTTACTCTGCACCGCCTATAGTTACTAAGCACCAAAAGTGAACAGGAGTAAATCATGCTCCAAAGTGATTGGAGTGTTTTCTGCATTTTCCATGAAACAAACTTGTGGAAATCCTGCAGAGAACATTAAGGTCAATCTCCTGCAGATCTGCTCCATTTGTGATTGGGGAATGACTGAGGGTGGTTCTGAACCAATGGGTCTATGTGTCCTACTAAAAGCAGAACATAAGGAAGAAACTCCTGCTGCAGCCAGTTATCTTACAGATAGGAAATAGCCAGTTGTCTTACAACAGGACAGTAAGGAGTAGGAGGAGGAGAAATTTCTGGGACAAGAGTAAGAATCTTTTTATTGCTATGGTTTGATTGAAGGAATCATGTCCGGTAGTTTTTAGACAAGTTAAAGGGGTTGTCTGAAAGTTCGAAAAAATAGCAAAGTGGCCCGGGGTGCTGCATATGTAAATAAACATGTACTTACCTCATCCTTCCCATCGCAGTGTCCCAAGCCTTGGTCCCTCTGTGCCGTGCCCCTGTTTGTTTACCGGGGTACAGAAGCTACTAAAGCGCTGGGACAGGGGTCGGGTGAGCATGCCCAGAAGCTGTCAGAGCAGAGCTTCCATGTCCCTGTAAGCAAACAGGGGTACCGCACAGAGGGACCACGGCACAGGACACCGGGATAGAAGGTGGAGGTAAGTACATTTTTACTTATGCAGCTCCTCCTCCCTTGAGGCCACCTCACTATTTTTTTTCTAACTCTCAAACATCCCCTTTAAGTTTAAATTTGCATATACAGATTTACTGTTGTAAAAGCTTTAAACTTTTCAGAAATAGAAAGCTCTGAAGCTCTTTAAGAAAGGTCATTATTGGATGCTGCCCATGTAAGGATTGAAAAACCACCTGACAGGTTTTCTTTAAGAAATGCAGATTTTGGAAAATTCTTTATGTATTTATATGATTAGAGAGCCATCTTAAAAGACATCTACCACCAGGATGAAGGATTGTAAACCCACTGACATACTGGTGTGTGCCCCCTTTGGCAGGACCTGCTCTTCTTTAAGCTTCCTATGCCCTCATTTTAAATTTAATTAAAAAGGTTGTAACAATTATGCAAATTAGCCTGGGGAGCTCCAGGCTCCATTAACACATATTGATCATGGAACCCCTGAGGCCAATTTGCATAATTGGGCTTTTTTGTAAAAACCAAGAGATAAGAAGCTAACAGAAGAGCAGATGCTGCCAGAGGGGGCACACACCAGTATATTAGTGGGCTTGATTACCACATTCTGGTGGTCACATATTTGTCCAGACAATCCATCAGTTCCATGAACATAAATGGAGCAGCATGGTGCAATAGAGACTACCACTCCCTTTAAATATCTTTGCAAAGGGTAGTACATGATTGTGTTTTCAGAATACTTCCTCCAGAATACTTGTATACCTTCAAGCTGAAGTAAAAGGGGAAGAATCAACTAATATGTTGTATATTCATGTGAAAACTGACACAAGTAAAGCCTATGATCTGGAATTGGAAGGTATAACTGAATAACTTTATACTCAGCGTGGAGGAAATTAGGGGTGTAATAATGTGGCCTCCTAGCACTAGAATCTAAATCTGTCAAATCTGGAAGGCCAAAGTGCAATGCTCCTTTGTTCATGGTCAGTGACAGTAACCATTACGGAAAAACACAAGAAACATATGTTTTAGTGTTTTCTTTTTTATGCATTAATGTGGTACTCCATAAAAGCACAGAGCCACATCACTAAATATAGGTGGACCGATGCTACAGTTTTGATACAGCTGGTGGTTAAATGAGACCCTTCATAACTTGTTAATATCAATAAAATGAGAATATATTTTCATACTTCCAAGTGTGGGCATCCCAAGCCATTGTAGCTACTCATACTGTACACATGAGCCTGTTGAGGTAGCAGGGGTCTTAGGAACTGTCAAGGCTGGCCTGACTTGGAGCTAAATCCTCGGAGTATAAAGTTGTCCCTTGCATTCTATATTTAGTTCTCCCTCTACCTATCCCAGGTGTGTCACCCTCATCCTGCTGGCAGCCGATGAGAGAATCCAATGTATTATTGAGGAGCTTAACCCTGCGCCTGCCAAGAGTTACTGTAACTATTGTTCCACAAAGTAAACAGATCCAGACCAAGTAAACACTGCACATGTGATATCAGAGAGTTGTGGGGTAGGTAGATAATTAGATTCATATATAGATTATTAGATGGACACAGATAAACTAGTGAAACTTAGAATTTTTGACAGTCTTATAGACCCTTAATTATACATTTGCATTTTGTCTGTTTTGTCACAATTCATTTGATATAGACATCTGAAGGTTCTGCCTATAAGGGAATGCTGATCATTGTATTAGTACACTGGGAGAAGACCCCCAGATGGCAACAGAACTGACAAATATTATATAGTAAGTGTACACCAGCAGGTAAGTTTATAGTAACATCATGGAGGGTTATGTTTGTACAATAACCAATGTAATGTTAATATAATAAACAATATAACAATACAGTAGGCAGTCAGTTTCATGTCAGGTGCATGGCATATTACCTACCTCAAAGTCACATCCACCCTGTGTTAGCAACCACTGTAGGCAGGCCAGGTTGCCAGTAGCTGCTGCATCATGCGCAGGAGTAGCGCCGTTCCTTGCTCTGCAGTTCCCTTCTAATTGGGCTTCATCCACTAAATAGCGCAGACATCCAACTTTCCCTCCACGGGCTGCATGGTGAACAATAGAAGCCCCCATGGGATCCTTTAAATCCGGCTGTAACGTGCCTTCTGCATGGAGAGTCCTCAAAGCCTCCAGGTCCCCCTGCCTAGCAGATTGTAGGACCCTCTCCAGGGTCATTGTGTTCTGCAGGTCACTAGCAGATCCCATGTGGCCCTTTGTAAATCACTTACCCATGGGAACCATCCAAGAGGGTAGAAGAAGGAGCCACATTGAACGGTCTAAACCAAACTGGGATGATATAGTAGAATGAAACAGTTCCACAAAGTTCTTTATCTTGAAGAAAGTCTGATTGTATCCTTAGTACCGATTGCCTGGGTCTTCCACAAGACAGCAGCTTGTAGGCAGCACATTTGCAGAAATCTATGAAGACTGACAGTCTTAAGAAGTCTTTCCCAAGTTCTTATAGACATGGAGCAGAGGGGATCAGAGCTGGCTTCTTAGAAAGAAGTGGGTGAATGGTGGTTGTAGCTTTTGGCACATGGCCCCCAATTGAACCTGCATAGGGTGAGATTGTACTGTGACCTTGTCTTCTTCTACTGCTGCTAGAAGGCTGGAGCTGGACATTCATCCCTCTGCGCCTCTCAGCTGCCTCTCCTGTGACAACTCCTCCTCCTTCCTTTCCCTGTCTACACAGCAGCAGACCGCCTAAATGAGTTTAGCCATTGTAATCCGTCCCTTCATCCTTCAGCATTCTTGATCCACCTGCTGTTCACTTATTGCCAAAAGGAAAGATAACATCAAGAATTTGAGAGCTGCTCCTATAATCTGCACACAAGTGTTATAGTTGGTCTACAAACAAAAAATTACTTTACTGGATCATGTGAATTCATCTCTAACAGTCTTTACTTGATTAGTTTATATTCAGGGAACCTCTTGATTTTGGACACAAATATTTCTTCCTCCTTTAGTTTGGAAATGCGTTTACGAAGATTTTTACCACAAACATCTCTGCCCTCCTTTAAATTGGAAATTGTCAAAAAACTCATCCTGCTGCAACCCACATTCTGGCATTATAATGTAATATGAAATTTTAGGATGGACAAACTTTGTGATTAAAGAAATGTTTTAATTCTATGGATTTTTATTTTTAATATTTAGATTTTTCTCGATTTTTTAGATTACAACTTTCACATTAAAGGAAACCTACCACTTAAAAGTGGTAGGTTTAGACACATATACATGGCACCAGCTCAGGGTGAGCTGGTGCCAGAGCATATTTTTGTTAGGGGATCAAAGCCCCTATCGCCGTTTTATAAGTTATATTAATTTATAACTCGGCACACCTCACTTGGGCACGGCACACCATGTGCGTGCCCGTGTGTGCGCCGGATTCTAAAGTGCTGGAGAGCCGGTGACATCACCGAGCTCTCCGGCACACGCACGCCTGCGCAACTTAGCACGGCCTGTTTCCCCGTGCTAAGTCATGGTGCGCCATGCCCAAGTGCGGTGCACCGAGTTATAAGTTAATATAACTTATAAAACGGCGATAGGGGCTTTGTTCCCCTAACAAAAATATGCTCTGGCACCAGCTCACCGTAAGCTGGTGCCATGTATATGTGTCTAAACCTACCACTTGTAAGTGGTAGGTTTCCTTTAAGGCTGGATTCACACGAACATATGCCTGCCCTGACCCGTCCCCTCTCCATAGAGATGCACGGCGTACAGGCCATAACACGGGGAAAGATAGGACATGTCCTATCCTTTCCCCGTGTGGCCATTGCCGTCTTTGGGGGACGTATGTATGGCGGTATGCTTGCGTCCCCCATACATTCGTCTGAATGCAGCCTAAGGTTGGTTCTAGAACAGGACGGAGAAACAATGAAGCCAGATTGTAAGAAGAAAATCACTATATTCCTCGTCTTGTACTGATACAAGAGCTGCATTCACAATTCCAAAGCTTCATAGCTTAGAGTTGAAAACAGAAATTTACACACACTATATACTCACTATCTGACATGAAATCACAATAAACCTTTCCCTTTTTTGGACTAGTTAGGATTACCAAAATTATTTGTAATTGGAAAATGGCGGAATAGTGATAGCGAGAATTGTACATTTTCTTTACATATATTTCATTAGTATTTGGAACCATTTCCCTTAAACTGTATGACTTGGGTCAAATGTTTTGGATCTCCTTACACAAACGTTGGTAGAAATTTGGGCAATTCCTCCGGACAGAACTGGTGTAACTGAGCCATGATTGTAGCCCCCTTGCTCACACCCGCCTTTTCAGCTATGCCCATAAATTTTCAATATGATTGAGATCAGGGTATTGGGATGGCCACTCCAAAATATTTACTTTGAATCCAGTTTGGCAATAGCTTTGGGTTATTGTCGATGTGGAAGACCCATTTGCCTCCAAGCTTTAACTTCCTAGCTGTTATCTTCAGATGTTTCTTCTATATTGCCACACAATGTTCTTTCCTCATGATGCATCTATTCTGTGAAGTGCACCAGTCCCTTCTGCACGACATGATGCTGCCATCCCCATGTGTCACAGCTGATATGGTGTTCTCAGGCTTGCAGCTTATCCCTTTTTTACTCCATTATGTAACAATGGTCATCGTTCAATTTTAGTTTAGTCAGACCACAGGATATATCTGCAAAAATAAAGGCCTTTGTTAATTTACACTGGCTTTTTATGTTTCTTTTGGAGTTATAGCTTCTTTGTGGGAGAGTGGCCTTTCCGGGCATGTGAGGACAAGGACACACTCTTACCAGCTTCAGCCTGTATTCTTACAAGGTTTTTTGTTCTTGGACATGTCTTGTTGATATGCACATTTTGAAACATGTCTCCTTCCTTAACAGTATAATGGCTAGACATTCCATCTTGAGTATAATTACTTGTACAGATGAACAAGGCACCTCCAGGACCCAAGGAAGAACCAGGGCGGCACGGTGGCTTAGTGGTTGCAGGACTGGGGACCTGGGTTCAAGTCCCAGGGTCAACATCTGCAAACAGTTTGTATGTTCTCTCCGTGTTTGCGTGGGTTTCCTCTGGGTCCTCCGGTTTCCTCCCACACTACAAGGTTGATTAGATTGTGAGCCCCATTGAGGACAGGGACCAATTTGGCAAGCTCTGTGCAGCACTACCTAATCTGTGTGCGCTATATAAATAAAGGAATTATTATTATTATTATAATTATTATTATTAACCAGACTCCACAATTTTCTTCCTGATATCTTGGTTAATTTATTTAGACTTATCAACAGTGTTACACAAAAAAAAACAGTGGGACACATTTACTTACCCGGCCACTGGAGATCCCTGAAGGTTCACTGTCCGACTCCAATGCACTGTGCCGCGATTCACAAAGATCATATGTCCGATATCCTGCATGTGTCGCTACCCCACTCAGGTCGTTCACCCGGTGTATGTAAGTGCATTGTATGTGACACAATTTGAATATTAATACCATGCTCAGTCCGAATCAGTCGGATCGTCCGACGCCCTCAGCCCCCCCCCCCCCCCCACACACACATTTTCTGTCACATGAAAGCTGGCGCCGTTGCGCCAAAATCTGATCGCATACAACACAATCCCCTTCTAAATATCTGTCACAATGGCGAAAATCCCAAAAACCGTGAACAGTCCGACGGAAATGCAATTCTCGGACCCTTCGGAAATAAGCCCCATTGTGTTTCAGGTGTTCCTTCAAATACATTGACATGTGTGTCTCTAATTAACATAGGTGTTGCCAATAATCCATTTTGACAAAAGCTTCCAAAGACATGACATTATCATTTGGGATGTCCTAAACTGTTCAAAGGTATAATAATCTTAGTGCATGTTAACTTTTGATTTTGTAGAAAGTCATAAAACTGCCTATACATATTCTTTCTCTCTTATTATTCTGGCAAATATAAATAATTTTACTGACATCATCACTGAGGCTTGTGATTAGGCACATCAGCACTACAGGCCAGCAGGCAAAAACCTGCAGAAATCACAGAACCACCAGCACCAGAAGCGCACAAGTACATTTACCCCAGAGTTCTGGGATGCAAGGCACTAATTTAGTTTTTTGTTCACTATTGGCCACTCAATGGCACAACAAACTATGGTCTTTATTATTTTGTTTATTTTGTTATTTACGGTATGTTTCTATGATGGCAATCTAATGATCCCTATGGTAGATGCCACACAAACCACAAGGAAAGGGTTACACTGAATGAGACAGATTTTCAAAATGACAAACTCTTTATTCTCCATTTTCAGTCAGAAATGCGATTACGGTATCAGGTCATCAAAACCATAGAAGACATAAAAACATGTGCTTCTGGCTCACATTGGGTCTGTGCTCAGAGACAACTATCTGTTCTGATTTTTTCTTTTGTTATGTGTAGGTTCATTCGATTCAGTTTCCCAGTGTCATCAATTGATTTACTTGCTGTTGATGTTTATGTTATGTTTTATTCTGATTATGAATTGTACGAATTTCTGGGCCATTAAAATATGATCTGCTGTTTGCATCATCCCATTGACTGAGGTCCTCTGGTTTTACTGGTTACTGGGGTGGTCTGCTGACTTCAGTGGGCCCAATGAAATACTTCATGTAACCTTTAGGAGGACCTTTAGTTTTCTTTGTTCTGGAAGTACTACAGCATCTGATTTACAGGAAATTATCTTGGAGGAACTATCAGTTAGGATTTAATAGTGGTTAATAAGTCAGCGACTACGGATTAAGCAAAGAGATGACAGACCCATCCATTTGTTCCACATTATAACAAAATCCTACTTCAAAAAAGACCTCCAGAGCTTCATTTTGAGATCTGAAAACTTTTTGTACTTGCAAACACGCAGACTGTATTATAGTTTTTTGGCTGCCACTTTTTCAAGTTTCCTGAAGTCGGCCTACTTAATCATTGCAATGTATCCTAAATTTTCTCTTTGTGATACATGTGATGAGTTGCCTGTTTAGTCTCACTTTTGAGAGTTTCTGTGCTGTGTGACTTTTTAATCCCAAATAGTAATTCTGGGTCTAGCGTGCTCTGTTTTGCAACTTATTAGGTGCAGGAATGAGACAATTCCAAGTCCAAAAGTCTCACAAGTTAAACAAACATCTGGGCTACAAAGATAAATACGGCAACTGCATTAAATACTTGAGGCAGATAACTTTGGTAATTCTGCACCTAAAAAGTCTCAAACTTCAAAAAGTCACACAAAAAAAGAAAAAGGAAGCAATAGGAGTGATAGATGTTCCCCACTGAGACACTAAAGTATCAATCAAAGATGATGTCAAAGTGCCTAAACAAAGTTAAACTGTCAGATGGGGTTTTTTGGGAGATGTTTCTGCAGGCACCTTGTTAAACATAAGTCTTCAGTACGTCTGGACCTTCCAAATTTTGGTTCTCAGCTTTATCTTCTTTCATGGTTGATTTCTTTTTGTGGAGACCTAGGTAGCAGGTAATTCCAGCTGTGGTGATCGCCCCTAGATTACCACCTACTGCCATCCAAAGAGAGTAGCCATATTCAAAACTAGGGAACCCTGGGATTTTCAGAGATACCTAAAGAGAAAGAACATCAAACTTGCCCAAAATGGATATCAATAAGAGACTTTTGAATGATGTTAAAGAAAAAAAATAGTCAATGATCTGTTTTTTCTAGGGAATTTGGGGATTTTATGTTAATAGTGATTCATTTAGAATTGTTTTATCATTCAGGTATAGAGAACCGTCGTAAGGGTCAGTATCTGGGGGTGATGTACCTCGTACTGGTGAACATGATATACATAGACGCAGTATCTTATGATGGCAGCTGACGAGGACATTCCTGAAAGAGAATACAGACAATTTAATCATACATCCCGGCTTGGCAGTTTAATACTTCTTCTATGGGACACAGACATGCGGTCAGATAAGATGACTGGTTTATTATGACAGCTGACAGCCTGGTAGAGGAATGGTGGACAGGACCTTATCTTTCAGTGCCAGGCACCATCCTGACATGTCTTTGCCATGAGGAAGGGTCTGGAAGCATGTCATTTGCATTACAATTGTGTGCAGGAGTCTTCCTACACTGGACAATTTATACCCTCAGCTGCCATATGGTGTGCAGATTACTCCAACACTATTGAAAGATGGGTTTTCCAATTACAGCTAAGTGCCTATTCAGACGTTAGACAATGGCATACATTGCAAGGATTTTGTGTTGTATACTTACCATATTCCACTGCATAGACATTCAGGGGGCATTTATTATATGTGTTTGCTCTGATTTTTTTCTTTGCCCTGATGTGCCTTATTTATGTGTCCATGTCACAAAATTGGTCCTTTTCCGACACTAACACCTTTTGGGCCACATTTATCACTTTTGTGCGCCTAAGTGTAGTAGTTGCGCCTAAATTCTGGTGCACTGTTTTGCCAGAATTATCACAAGTTACAACCATCTGTGATAAGTTAATTTTCTGCCTCTCATTAATCACTTTACTTTAACACAGTTTAGGCGCAATTTTGGCGCAGTTTAGGCGCAATGTTAGATTCAGGCACTTACATGTGATCCTGCTACAAGCTCCTCTCTGCTTCTTTTTTTTTTTTTTTCCAAAAAAGCTTTTTTTTTTTTTTTTTTTTTTCCAGACATAATTATAAAATACAATTACATTCCTTTAACAATGATTATCTCCCGTGTACATTATATATCTTACACTAAATTACATAAGAACCTTCAGTCTTAGATTGCGCATCCTTTGACGTTAAACAACTCCCGTGTACTAAAAAAAAAAAAAAAGACCTCCGCTCTTAGATTGCGCATGATATTGTGTACACTTGGATAGCTGAAACCCTCCCCCTACCCTCCAATCCCCCACCCTCCGACACGCTTGAAAGAGACAAACCCAAAAGAAGAAAAGAAAAAAAAAAAAAAAAAAAAAAAAAAAAAAAAAAAAAAAAAAAAAAAAAAAGGGGGGGGGGAAGAAAGAAGAGCTGGGGGGGAGGGGGGGGGGAGGAGCACACTTTTTTCCTTTCCCTCTTTTTTCTTTTTTCCTTTTTCCTTCCCCTTTCACTTCCATCTCTCCCAAATCTTGCTCCACCTCTCCACGCCCCTCCTACCCTGCCTGCAAAACCAAACCCGTTCGTATTTTTTGATCTTATCTGCCAGGCCAATCCAATGCTCCTTCGTTGGGGTCTCTGCAGATCCCCATTTCCTGGCAATACAAACTCGTCCCAGATGCAGCACCCTCTGAGCCAATAAGTATTTTGCTTGATCCAATCCTTCCAGGTCTCCCAAAATGGCATTTCTCAACGTGGGAGTCAGAACTGTCCCCAATATTGTCCCTAAATAAGAGAAAATAGCTTTCCAAAAACCTTGAATCTTAGGGCAGGTCCAAATAACATGCAGAAAGTTTGCCTCCTCCCCATCACATCTCAGGCACTTATTATCACACCTGAGTTTCATTTTCCAAAGATCCATTGGTGCGTAGTAGGTCATATGTACAATATTATGCTGTATGATTCTATGGTTCCATCCTATTGAACAATGCCTCAAATTCCCATATACTCGCTCCCAGTTCACGGATGGGTCACCCTCAATCGCTTTTTCCCAGTGTATACGTGATTTGTGTTTAATATTAACTGACACCCCTTTCACTATATGCTTATATATCTTTGAAACTATATTCCTAGTGTTACAATTATTTTTCATTACTAAATCTATACATTCGTGTGATTCGATCCTCAATCCTATCCCCTTTTTCTTTTTATATACCCCTAGTGCGTGTGCCACTTGCCCAAATCTCAAAAAATCTCCCTTCTTCAAGTGATAGACTTCTTCAAAATACGAGAAGGGCCTAACCTCCCCGTCTATCAGAAACTGTGCTACAAAATTAACCCCTAACTTTTTCCAAAACCCAGGATCCGGGATACTCAAGAGCTCTCTCATCTGATAGTTCTCCCATAGCGGAGTTTCCTCCAGGAATCCGTAGATGTTCAGCATTTTCTTGATCTCTGCCCAGCATTTAGATAACAGTTTAGACAGTTCCCATTTTTTAAAACCCTCCGTATCGAAAATACCACTCTCCAATGCCTCCGTAATTGATTTGTTCGAGTCCTGAATGGACCCTATCAGTCTCATAATTGACGGATTGTTATCCCATCCTACTAATCTGCTGAACTGTGCCGCCACGAAATATCCCCTGAAGAAGGGAATCCCCAGACCCCCTTCCTCCAGAGGCCGATATAGATAACTCATCTTCATGCGAACCTTTTTTCGTCCCCACATAAGGTCGTTAAGCATTGCCTCAATTGCCCTAAATAATGACTCCTCTATCCAAACTGGACTAGCTGATAATACAAATAAAATTTGCGGGAGAGGCGTCATTTTAATAAGGCCTATCCTATCTGCTCTTGCTAGAAACAGTCTTTCCCAGCAGTGCATTCTTTCTCTGATTGCCTTCAGAAGTGGGAGCAGGTTCATCACCACGAACCTATCCAGTTCTTTTGTTATTTGAATACCTAGATATCTAAAGCTATCCTCGCATATAGTTACCTTGCGGTTCAGTAGCCCTTCCTTAACCCCTGGATCTAGAGGGAGCAGTATAGATTTCGACCAGTTTATTTGAAGGCCCGACCTTTTCCCGAACTCTTCTATAACCGCCATCACCCTGGGGACGACCTCTACGGAATCCCGTAAGTATAATATCAAATCGTCTGCATACAAACATAACTTGTCCTTCTTGCCCCCACATCCCCCTCCTACTATCCGGTGATCATCTCTTAACAAAGTCGCTAATGGTTCAATATATATAGCATATAATAGCGGGGAAAGGGGACAGCCCTGTCTAGTCCCTCTGGTTAGTGTAAATGATTCAGAGCGGGCCCCATTTATTACCACCTTCGCGACCGGAGCCCCATATAGTAGCTTGACCCATCTTATAAAGACCGATCCAAACCCGAACTGCCCCAAAACTCCCCATAGAAAGCTCCACTCCACCCTGTCAAACGCTTTTACAGCGTCTAAAGACAGGATGGAGCGGAGACTCCCCTCTCCCATCTCTATAGCCGAGTACAATCTGTGTATACAGTCATTTAGTTTCCGCCCTGGGATAAACCCTTTTTGGTCCCCATGTACAATAGAGGAAATAACTTTTTGGAGCCTATTTGCGAGCAATTTCGCTATGATCTTCACATCAGTATTGAGAAGTGAGATAGGCCTATATGACCCCATTTCTAAGCTGTCCTTCTCCTTTTTCGGGATTAGGACGATATCAGCCTGCATCATAGAGTCTGGCATTCTCCCCTTTTCCATTGACTCATTCAATACCTCCATCAACAGTGGAAGGAGTTCATCTTCATATTTTCTATACAAAGCAAACGGAAATCCGTCTGTTCCAGGGGAGGAGTCTTTAGTGCAGTTTACTACTGTCCTTTTCAATTCTGCCAATGTTACGGGCGCATCTAACATACGTTTCTGCTCCTCATTCAGCTTAGGGAGATTGATCGTTTCCAAATATCCTTCTAATTCCCCTCTTGGCATCTCTAAAGTGGACCTATAGAGTCTCTCGTAAAAGCCCTTAAATTGTTCCCTTACCCTGAATGGATCTTTCTCGATGCCTCCTTCCTCCTTCCTGATTGCCGAGATATATCCGTTTTCCCTCTGGACAGAGACCCTCTGAGCTAAGATCTTACCTGCTCTCCCTCCTTCCGAGAAGTATTTTTGGCCCTGAAAGAACATTTTATGTTGCGCTTTAGCAGATAAAAATGACTCATATTCACTTTTTGCTTGCTCTAGTATCTCCTTATTGTTCCCTGGCTGTTCCCTTATCTTTTCCTCTGCTGCTTCGTACTGTTTCTTAAGTAATCGCTCCTGGTGGCTAAATCTGTATCTTGCTTCCCCTATCTCTTTCTTGAATATTCCCCTTAAATAGGCCTTAAGTGTATCCCAGACTTCTAGCGGGCTTGACGTTTTTACATTCTCCCTCCAGAATTCGTTTACCAGCCTCTTCACATCCGGTGCTGTCCCTAGAATAGATAACCAGTGTGGATTCAGTTTAAAATTAATGGTTTTATTTTCTACTTCCCCTAAAGTTACCACTACTGGACCGTGGTCTGAAATAATGATTGGTTCATACTTCATTCTACTGACCATGGAAATGAGGGAGAGCCCGACTAAAAAATGATCTATTCTGGTTAGAGTGTTATGAGTTTTACTGTGACAAGAAAACGCTTTCCTCCCGCCATATTTAACCCGCCACACATCCAACAAACCAAATTCCTCACAAAAAAGAGCCAGCTTCGAGGCTTCTGTTCTTACTGGGTTATCCACTCTACCTTCCAAACTAATACGGTCCAGGCCAGGGTCAAACACTGTCCCCCACTGTCCCCCACAACCATCAGAGGTATATTCTCCCTCCCCTCCCTAAACTTCAGAAGCTCCCGAAACACAACCAACGAAAAGGGAGGGGGGATATACATGCAAGCCAACAGAATTTTTTGTCCATACAAAGAACCATTTTACTTTAACACAGTTTAGGCGCAATTTTGGCGCAGTTTAGGCGCAATGTTAGATTCAGGCACTTACATGTGATCCTGCTACAAGCTCCTCTCTGCTTCTTGAATGGAGATAACACTCACAGCAGCACCCAGGTGTGTGACACCCTGCACCCAGTGACCTCCTCAGCAGGGGCTTCTCCTGGAGGGGATCCCCCAGTGCTGGTCTCCTGCTGCACCCCTGTAATTCTGCACAGTATCTCCCTCAGACACATTGGTGATACTTTGCAGAATTACATGGGGGACACTTGTCTGTAGTTTCTGCAAAATTCTGCAAACTTCTGTCCTGTCTTGCTGTGAGCTCAGGAGTTTGCAGAATGTTTTGTAAATAGAAGGTGATGAACTGTAAATAGAGTCTGCAGCTCCTGTCTGCAGTGTATCTAATGTATCTATTATATGTTCCAGTGTCTGTCTGAGCTTTGCTGCTAGAAATGAGCTGTTCTGCAAAGGGGCTCAGTGCTTTCTTCTCAGATAACGCCACCTTCGAGCTGGAGTGTTTTTGTGCCCGTTTTTGTGCCTAAATGAAAACGTTGCAAGTGATGAATATCATTAGGTGCAGCAAAACATCTGGATTGGTAAGATAGATGAGGGAAAGCTGGTTATTTTTGCTGCGCGGCTAGTTTGGTGTTTAATCGCAAAAATGGTGCAAAAACGGTGCGCCTGAATGAAAAGGCGCAAAAACAACAGAAAAAACGAGTGATACATGTGGCCCTTTGTTTTTTGGCCGCAGCTTTGAATTCCCAACACTTTTCCTGTGTGTTTCCCTACACTTTTTTTTCCACAATTTTTGGTGCACACTAAGAGATGCAAAAACAAGTCTACCAACATCTATTTCACCTTCATGAATGTGGAGACAGTTCAAAAACATTTCAGTCCTGCACCAATTCATTAACCCCTTGCACCACAATCTAACAGCCCTTCATGAATTAATGCACGATTTGTGCGTCCAAAGCATGGACCCTGCGTCAATATTAAAAAGTTCCCCCACAGTGTGATACACCCGATATACCCTTGGTAGGCCATGTTATATATACGTTTGACGCATACACTCTTTCCCAAAAGGGATGCAACAAATACTGTGTGAACTTAGTCTTAGATGTTCCATTGTTATATATGATATTCTCATGCAGTACAGTAGTCATTAGTCAGAGTTTTAGCAATTACCATTCTGTGGGGGAGATGAAACATGGCCTCGGTCAGCTGCTGAGTGCACCATACTCATTGTACATCCCACGCCCCTGAGAAATTGATATATCAGCGTTCATATGCTTAGGGCTTTTGCTCACCCCCAATCCGTGCCTCTAAGCCGGTAATGTAGGGTGACACGCTTGCTTACTAATATGTTATGTTTATACTTATTACTTTTCCTTTCAAAAAATTTTTAATACATTTTTTTAACAATAAGTACAAACATAAGCCCAATAGGCTTAACACAGAATCATAAGTTAAGTACATTTGCGATCTCAGTCGGACATAAAGGGGGGAATTTATCATACCGCAGCGCTCATGTGCCAGCGCATGATATAGGCCAGGCCCCCTGTTCTGGTGGATACATCAGGATTCTTAGAACTATTAATGTATGCGTCAGCCGGCCGCAATGCTAAGCAAAACTACGCCAGGCCCAACCTGGTGTAGTTTTGCATAAAAACCTGCAAAAAATTTTTCATAGTCTTTTAGAAAGTGCACACCACTCTGCCGCAGGCTGCGCCCCTAGCTACGCACCTCCTTGGCGTGGAGGTGGCGTAATTGAATATGTCAGTGCTTTTACGCCAGAAAACTGGCATTGAAGCAATGATAAATGTCCCTCTAAGTGTCTACAAATATATGACATTAGTATAATACTATTTTGTCCTCCATCTACCTGCTTTTTATATATTATGGTCATTTAGCAGTGTCTTGATAACTCGGTGGCTATTGGTTATTCTCTACATCTATATTCTCCCATTTGCTCAAACTCCTCCAGGCCATTTTAGCTGTTTATTATAATTCTTGTATACTACATGTATGTATCTTCACCTCTTCGCATCTGTATGAATTTTTTGTAGATATGTTTCATTTGATCTATATTTGTTTTAACTTTCTACTAATATAGATTGAAATCATTTTGGACCATTAAGCATATCTCTCAGTCTTCAGTAATTTGCTAAACTTGTAATTTCGTGTGTGGCTGCTCTATGTGACATATTTGATGCTACCCCTTTAACAGTAAGTCACTATACAATATATGGCAAGGAAAAGGCCACAGCATCCAATATGATGAAAAAGGTGATAAACCTTTATTCACACAGGCATGAAAAACTGCAACATTTCGATTTGCCATGAATCTTTGTCAAGCTTGACAAAGATTCCTGGCGAATCGAAACGTTGCAGTTTTTTCATGCCTCTCCTGACTGCTTTTCCTATACAATATATGGCACTATTAGTGATTAGGAAAGAAGAGGCATGGTATGAATATGCCCCAAAACTTTATACTTACAATCTCTTTTAGGTCTCTAGTAAGAAATAAAACTGCTTGTAACTCTTGTTCTATTGGTTGTATCCAATACATGTATATAGTACTGCAGCTGGTTTTGTTGTGAGTTTAGAAATTGTGCCATCTAGTACTGAAGATAAAAGGATGACCTACCCACTAGAAAGTAGAGCCCTGAAGTGAGCCGCAGACATTGTAGTTTGGAGCTTGTGTCTTGGCACCAGTTAAAGTTTTTGAATCCAAGAATCAGGAAACAAAATGCGAAAACGCTCATTATACTGGAGATGATTATTAATGCTCTGGTGAGGACAATTGTAGCTGAAAAGAACCAAGACAATTCTGAATCAAGCATGTGAAAATCAAGATCGGAGATACAAGTGTAAAGATCTACCATAACATGTATTAGAGTCTACCCCAATATAATACTGGGGTCTCTACCCAGAAATTGGGAATCTTTATTTTTGTGATATTCCACTTTTGGTGACAATTATGAGGTATAAAACCCTGTGCACTGCAGTAACAATATACATTTTATATGTAAATAAAGGCACCTACTACCAAGTGTCCAGTGATTTAAGACAGTTTTACGCATCCTTCCAGGAAATATTTCTTAGTATGGGCTGTTATTATAACACCTATAACATTTTTCTACTTCAGTCTACAGAGCTGTGTAAGGTGTCATTTTTTTGGGATGATATGTTGTTTACATTGATGCCACTCAGGTAAATTTACTACTTTTATCACTTTTTAATCACAATTTCTTGTAGTGGTGTCGATTTAGGCATTGGTAGGTTTGTAGTATAATAGATTGTGAATTTGCTACTTCCTTATTAAACTCTTTTACCATTGAATGTTAAAAAGAACTCGAAATCTGGCTTAAAATCTGAAAGAAAACTAGGTATGACATATGCTGATTTTGATGCAGTAAATTTTGGCCATATTCGTGTACCCATAAATTTTGCCAGGACTTCATTTGTTACATCCATCATACACAGTGATAGATAGACCATTGTACACGGTGATAGATAGAGGCTTAACTTACCAGGATGGGGGTTTAAATAGGAGCTGAACACATCACAAGTCCAGATTTTTACAAATCGGTCCCACACGCATTCTCTCCAGAGACCCTTACAGCGAGTGCTTAATATTACAGATCCTTTGCTATTGATCTGAAAGTAAAATAAAGAGAATTGTTATTCCTCCACATTTTTTTTACTTTCGGTAAGGATCTGTTCTACGAGGCTTTGGTTGTTTCTGTCAACAGCTGCATAGGAATTTCTAGTCCGCAAATAAAAGGTGAAACGAACATTAGTTTCATCAATTACCTAATAGTGTACATGTTGATAAATCCCTTAAAGGGGGAGAGCTTCAAACCAAAACCCAATGTCATAGTAATTTTAACCATCTGGTCATTACTACAAGAGTCACTTTGGAATTTGTAATAATGAACCGAGCAGATGACGACTTCTCCATCAAGCAGTTTGTCTATAACTTCTGGATGTCTTAGCGCAGTTGTGGTGAATCCATGGTACAGTATTCAACGGGATTGGTTTCCTCAGAATGGCGATACACACTCAGACCTGCTGTTACACACACAAAGGTATGATTACACAGCTTTACAGGGCCAATAACTGGCTGCAGTTTTTCTGGTCAAAACTGTGAAGGTTTTCCTTTAAATTGCCACGTAGGTTTTGGGTTACGCTTTGGGCACTCTAAAAGGTTTTCTATCACTATCACTGCCACCAAAACTAAAATGCCCTGACCAATCTTAGACCAACAATGCAGACAATGCAGATCTTCATGTGGGGAAACTTAAAAAAAAATTAAAATGGGGAAAATCTAATCACATTATGGATTTTCCAATCAGAATTCTTGCTGATTTTCGAATGAATTTTCAGTGCCAATAAAGGTTGAAGCCACAGAAGAAAATTGACATGCACAGGATGAAAGAAATCAAATTCCACACAGAAAAATTTGTTCAGTGTAAATGAGATTTCTGTAACCGCATTCATTATAATATTACTGTATCACACAGTATATGGAAATCCATGTGTAATACAGTTGTCTGGTACTGCCCCCAATGCAATGGTATCACTCCCTACTACACTACACAGCTTTTTGATTACAAATTATAGAATCTATTGGCCCCCACAACAATGTACCCCCATATATTTACCTGCCAGCAGTCCGTCATGAGTGCGGCTATTGTGCTCGCCATAGTGAACGATCCACAGATGATCAGAATGAGGTTTAACTCGTTGGCCATCACATAAGTGACTGAGATGGAACTTTCTCTATGCTGTAATCCACAATCTTATAAGGCTTCAGGGAGCCGTCACTTGGTATTTAAAATATTTTAGACCTTTTGTGAACAATATTATATATTTACAGGAATTTCATAAAAATTGTATTGTGTTCTGTGAGAGCAGCTGCAATGATTAAGAGTAGAATAACACAAACTCTTCAGTCGCTTTGTCGGGATCTCAGCTTAGCCCCTATAAAAGGTCGAGCAGAACCAATCTTTTTAAAACAGGTCGATTAATCTCTTAGCAACAAAACTCAGTGAAAATCCCCAGAGTTTATATAAATTGTGACCCTTTACTACCACAAAGGGGCAACAATTGTTTTCCTCTAATATCAGAATCTCTGCTTGCTGTCAATGAATGGGAACATTTTAATTTAGAAACAGAGGGTTGAAACCTGTCAAAATCTTATCATATGCACACATGATTTAAAGTCATGAGGTTAGTGAATTGAATTGGGATGGGGGTGTCTTAAACTAAATTCTGAAAGTCAACAATTCTTTAGATTCTGAAAGACCACAATTTTTTAGCTACTTAGCTTTTTATCTGCTAAAAGACTATCCTTCATACCACAGTCCATCAAATAACTTGGGGGAACCTTATTTGCACCACAACTATGCTGTACTTTATCTGGCCTACTCCCTGTAGTTATGTGTCCTTTTTTTAACCACTTTAGACCCTTTTAGGATCATATTACCACAATACTGTGAGAACTGTGAATCTGTGGAATAGCCTGCCTCAGGCGCTGGTCACAGCAGGGACAGCAGAGAGCTTCAAGAAGGGTCTAGATGCCTTTTTACACCTAAATAACATTGACAGTTATGTTATATAGAATTGTTTCCCGTAATCCAATCCATTTCCTTCCTTGGTTGAACTTGAAGGACATGTGTCCTAAACTATGTTACACCCCCGTTTTATCACTTGAGCTCCGGCCTGGCACAAGATGCTTACGCATGCCAGGAGATCTAATAATTCTCTAGGCCTGGATGGAGGTAAAATGAGTGGCAGTGCAGAGTGTGATAAAACAAATAAAGAGCAGGCACTACCAGCATAATCAGTGAGTAAGATGTCCGCGCATCCCAATGAACTACATGATGCAAAAAAAGGAAAGAAAGTTGGATGCGAACACAGGACTTGACAATTACACTAATATTTATTAATTCATCAAAAAGACAATAACTACAGGACAACAAAAAGATAATAACACTTAAAAAATACAGCTACGACTAAGGACGGTCACCGTCCGAAACGCGTCAGCCTTCTGACCCGATGCTGTAAACTTTTAATCAATTTTTCATTAAATATGGACTTTTAACTGATTTTTCGTGTGTGGTGCTGGAGTTCCCTCTACCATTGTACTACAACTTAAAAAATACACCCAAAAGGATGTATATAGCTGCCAAGGGCGAGGTGTGCCCTAAACTCCCTATCTCACAGTACAAAAAATGCCTGGGTAAGTAAATAAACAATAGATAACCAGGTAAACATCTGAACCCATACAACACAATGGGGCACATTTACTTACCCGACACCTTGACACGGCCGATCCGGAATGTCCGACGAGGATTCGGGACTGCCGCGAATCACTAAGATCGTGCCTCCAATTTCCTGCATGTGTCGCTTTCCCGCTGAGGTCCGCCAGAGTTCAACCTCCTTCTTCCTGGTGCATTTGAGTGCTGATCTTACGACACAATCCGATCACGTGCGCCAAAAACCTGGGGCAATTCAAGGCAAATCTGAAGATAATCGCGAAACCCGACGGAAATGCGTCCAATGGACCCTTAGTAAATGTTCCCCAATCAATTGTGCAACAAAGTGACCCATGCAAAAAAAAAACCTGATTGCATATTTGTCCGCAAGCCTAATCACACAATACCCAAATGACATCCAAATATCCAGGTGGGGTGGGAGCAGGCAAGGTCAGATAGATAGTGAGTGGAGCAGACCCAATGCGTATCATCACCTATCCGGTGACTTCCTCAGGGGTAAGCATTTTTCACTCCCCACTTTAAAAATTCCCTAACTTTTTTATTTTTCCATGTACAGAGCTTTTGAAAGGCCTGTTTTCAGGGGAACAAAGTGTATTTCCTAGTGACGGTATAAAAGAAACTGCATTTCCACCACTTCATAAATATGGTGTGACAGGTGCAGAAAGGAAAAACTAAAAAATGATAATGACAATGATAAGGATAGAGGTGAGGAGCACTCACCCCTCCACACTCCTGCTCATACCTGCTTTTGTATTCAAAAACAGCATAAAAAAACAGAACCCCCTTAAAGGGGTTCTCCAGTGACAAAGATAGACCTCACTATACCTTATCTCCCCATACTTATCACTTCACTAATTCAGTGTCATTAATTCTTCTGCCCCCTTTTCATGAAATCAGAGTCATTCCTGTGCACTGCCAGCTCCTGCTACACTTACCGTTTCCATAGAAACAACCAGTTTACTTTCTCTGCTCTCTGGTCGGGCATGTGCAGTCAGCTCCTTGTTCCCTGCTGTGGGGTGTGGCTGCACCTTCCTCTGTATGAAAAAGCCATGCTGACCAGTGGGATTGTGGGAGATGTTATCTTTTAGCAAAACGGGGGCAGCCATCTTGGAGTGATGCAGCTGCAGCAGTGAGATGTGAAGTGACAAGTGAAGGAAAAGAAAGTATACAGCCCAGGGTGGTGAGGTAAGTGTGTGTAGCTATAATAAATGCAGAAGGACTGGTCAGTTTAAAAAAACAAAAGTACATATAGTGACCGGAGAGCCCCTTTAAGCTTCACCCTGTGGAACTGCATTTAATAAACAAAGAAAGCATTTAAAACTTTCTCTTTCAAACTTTGTATGCAGAGTTCTATATTTTTCCATTATTCCAGTTCCTCTGCTTGCTGCCAGTGTGTGGAAACCGCTTCGCTCATTAGAGGGGAACTGTACGGAGACCGCTGCTCTAGGACAGGGCCAGATTAGAGGGTGGGAGCCCAGGGTGAGCCCTTTGGGGATTCCATCACTTTGCCATAATAGGGGGCCCCCACCAAGTGTCACATGGCCGAATGGCCACCCGAATCGGCAGCTACATTTCCACTGGAGAACCAGGCAGTAGTCGGTAGAATTCTGTGTAAGGCAGAGCAGGGAACCATACATTCCCTGATCTGCCATAGCCCACAGCGCGCACTGGACGTGGGCGGCGTGACACATGTGGGCGGTGAAATCACACCGCAGGAGAAGAGGAGGAGACCAGCGCAGGTGAGGATGAGTACAATGTTATTATTTTATCTGGGGCTGTGAACCTGGAGAATGGGGGCACACGGAATTCTCTGTGTGTTTGATAACCCCGGGGTAACAAGCACAAAAAAAAAGGTGCAACCCTAGTGTAATATTGTATAGGTAATGTGTGGACTTGACAACACATATAGTGAAGCCTCTCACCTGGTTTCAGATGAGTCAAAGCTTTGGAGAGATGATGGCAGCCTGTCCAGCCTATAGCCTCGTCACGGGTGGACCCAGGGAACCACTTCGTCGAGGTGGAGAATGTGCTTGATCCCATAGCGCCGGTCCGTCACCACCTTCCTTCACTACGGGATCAAGCACATTATTTTATTTGGGGCCATAAATGTATTACTGGAGGTGAGGCAGCTGTAGTCAGATGTATTACTGGGGGGGTTTGCGGCTGTATGTTGATGTATTACTGGGAGGTGAGGTGGCTATTTATAGATGTATTACTGTGGGTTTTAGTGGCTGTATATAGATGTAATACTGAGGGTGAGGCAGCTGTATTATAAATGTACTAATGGGGGTGTGGCGGCTGTTTGTAGATGTATTACTGGGGGGGTTGGCGGCTGTATGTAGATGTATTACTGGGGGTTAGGTGGCTGTATATAGATGTATTATTGGGGGGGTTGGCGGCTGTATGTAGATGTATTATTGGGGGGGTTGGCGGCTGTATGTAGATGTATCACTTGGGGGGTTGGCGGCTGTATGTAGATGTATTACTGGGGGGGTGGGAGGCTGTATTTAGATGTATTACTGGGGGGGTTGGCGGCTGTTTGTTGATGTACTATGGGGGGTTGGTGCCTGTTTGGGATCTGTGTCAGCAGTCATGTGTATTATGAGGTTCCACAGCAGATGAGGTGTGTATTATGAAGTTCTACAGCAGCAAAGTTGTGTATTATGAGGTTCTGCAGCAGATGAATTGCGTATTATGATGTATTGAAGCAGTGATGTGTATTATGAGGGTCTTCAGCAGATCAGAT
Organism: Engystomops pustulosus; assembly: GCA_019512145.1. NCBI lineage: Eukaryota > Metazoa > Chordata > Amphibia > Anura > Leptodactylidae > Engystomops > Engystomops pustulosus. The sequence goes on from CM033646.1 coordinate 125,143,288, forward strand.
GTGTATTATGAGGTTCTGCAGCAGATGAAGTGTGTATTATGTTCTGCAGCAGCTGAGTTGAAGCTTCAGTCTTATTACTTGGCAGAGGTGAGGGGAGCAAAGTTTTAGGTTTTTAGTAGGGGGCTACTAAAACCTACAGCCAGCCCTGTGCAAATGCTGTGTAAAGTAGACAGACAGCACAAATAGGGCACAGTAGACATGTATGGAGCAAGATATTTAGGACACTCTAGTGGTGCATAACAGGTAGTGCAGCCATAACTAGTGACTCTTACCTGTTTCTCCACAAGAGGGGGCTGATGTCCAATTTAGACATTCCTATTGCTTGAATGTTGGAATCACAATGTTGACAGCAATGTAATTAGGTAAATCTCTTCTTCTGAGCTGTTATCATGCGCTTGATAAAGCCACGTGAGAACGCAACCTGATGGTTTTCTATGTTACCAAATTTAACAGTCAGGGACTGTTAGTTGACATTTGTAATCTTAATACCTTTTCAGTGTATCCCAAGTCTTGAAGCAGTGCAACTATGTCACATTTTCAGTGACTCACTGGAAAAAAAAAAGTCTCATTTGACCTACAAAAATTCCGACCATTAAGCAAACAAAAAAAAATTCACCATTTTACTGTGACTTCATTGGTGAAATTGTGGAAATCTATTCTACTGTTTTTAGACTTTACTGTTTCAAGCTCTGATCCATTACAATAAAAGCATTGGGTACATTTATTAAACTGGCTGCGCCACTTTTCTGTCGTACTTTGCACGGAAAAGAAAGTGCAAAGTGATTGCACGTGTATTTATGAAGGGTGTTCCGGTGCTGATTCGGACCGTGCATCACATTTATTACAGCTACTTGACAGAAATGTGGTACACACCCGTTAAGTTGAGCACAAAAAAAAAAAACCTGGTGCACTCAGTTTAAGCAAGTGCAAGGTGCAAGTATTCAGTAATCTGGCACTCCCTGCATATTTGTGAGGCAAGCTACACATACTGGCCCACATTTATCAGAACCAGTGCAGTCTGTATATGTGCAGTTTGCCAGAACTGGGGCACGGTCTTCATTAATCCCTTAACGCAGCGCATCGTAATAGTACGGCGCATGTCGGGTGTGGGTGCATGGACAGGGCTCACCGGCAGAGGCGTCTCCATAGCCAGTAAGTCCTTGCTGTGTTACCCCGTCCATTGACGCCAGGCCAAGCTGCCGGCGGCCTCAAAAAGATTGCTGCACAGGGCATAAAACATACATAGATGAAATACATGTGGAAGTGAATAAGGAATATATTATAGCTAGATATTCATTATAAGATAAGAGATAGTAGATCAGATATATGGTATATATTACGATATATAATATTATGATAAAAAATATATATAATGAAAACACAAATGTCGATATAAAAATATTGTAATTTCATTATATAATGAAAAAAACTGATGTGGTAGCAGATGGATATATTAATAATGCCTATGATCGACGGTTTAATCAAGGATAAAGGTATGGAGTTTGGCGATGAAGAAGAATATGTATTCATATTTATATTTATTTATTCTCACACATATATCTATTTTTATTTCATCCATTTATTTATCCATTGCAATCACCTCCGCCATACAGTTATGTGCAGTGCTAATATTCGTACTTGGTATATGTCAATCCTTTCCATCTCTTGATGTCGTCAATTTTAGCTATACCTCTTAATGTGTGTATGTATGTACATGTTTTCAGCTTGTTCCCACTTGAAAAAGGAATCCTTTGAGATTTCGAAACGCATTGCAATGCTGAGCTACAAATAAAAACTTTTCTTACTCCGGATTCCATTCACTACCAGTGTGCGCCACATTGACTACCACCTTCCTAGTGATTTCTGTGCATGTTTTTGACATGCAAAACTTGCTTTACACTCTGTCCCATTGTACTCAATGGGGCTCATTTACTATGGGCCCAAATCGCTCATTTTCGTCGGGTTTCCCTAAAATTACCGATTTGCGCCATTTTGCCTGGGGTTTTGGCACACGCAACCGGATTGTGTCGCATCGGCGCCGGGTTTCACGTGACGGAAATGGGGGGGGCGTGGCCGTCGGAAAACCAGATGGATTCGGAAAAACCGCAGTATTTAAAAAAAAAAAAATGTCGCTTGACACACACTTACATGCACCAGGAAGAGGATGGTGAACTCCGGCGGACCTCGGCACAGCAGCGAAACCTAGTGCATATCAGGCTCTCGAACTTAGTGAATCCCGGCAAGCTCCGAATCAATGTTTGACAACGCACCGCGTGATCGCGAATGGACTGGATAAGTAAATGAGCCCGAATGGGTTTGGGCAGACTTGCATTTTTTTTTTAATGCACGTGAAACTCTCAGCATGCTCAACAAGTCAAGATCGTGAAAAACGCCCCATACAAGTCTATGGAGATGCATCAAAAATTTTTCACTGATTGATTGCCATAGAAAAGATAGACCATGGTCATCAGTCTTTTTCACTTGCTTTTTATGTGTATTGTCTGCGTGTGAAAAATGCATTAAAAACGCATTAAAAACATTAAAAATGCTAATGAAACTAATGAACTAATGAAAATAACGTCAAAACGTCAGTTTTTCACATTTTGCACTTTGTTGATATGCAACCCAATTGTGAAAGTGTGCTTATCTGCAATAGTCATGTGACACAGATAGAGAAATCTCACATGTTCTTTGGTCATTAGAACTTATTTGAGACGTGATGTTGTATTACTAAAGTGGTTCACGCTTAAATCTGCAAAATCCAATGATTTAAATAAATTTATGAATAAATATTGCAGATGATAATAATAATCTTTGTACTATACTTTATTAAAGAACTACGTTCCTGTCTCCTTCTTTTTCCCTTGCCTTTCTTCTTGATCTAAACAGGTTATGTAAGGCTGCATTCACACGAACGTTTGCCCGCTGTACCGTAGCATGGCAGGCACACATTGGCACCCAGGAGATGAGGAGGGATGTAGCAATGTTTGATGCAAGGCGCCGTATTACGGGGAAAGATAGGATATCTTTCTCCGAGCTACGGAACGGTAAGGCACCGCACGAGTGCTGCACCATAACGCTCCTGTATGGCGCTGTGAGCCCATTGCCATCTATGGGGGACGTATATACACCGTATATATGTCGGACGTATATAGGTCCCCTAAACGGCCATTTGAATGTAGCCTAAATAAGCTTTCTGTCCTGTATCCACTGACAGAAAAGGAATCTGATAAGTGTCTAATTACTTAACTCTTTACATACTGTCCCTAGATAGTCTCATCAGAGAGATGAATAATCACTGAAAATATTAGGTATGGAAAGACTTAATCTTTAGACTGCTTTTCTTACCTCTGTGATTTATTTGTAACTTTTACATATTTCGCTCACTGTAGGAGAAAGAAGTGGCAGAAAGAAGGCACTGGGAAGCTGATTTATCTAATGAAGTATAGTACAAAGTTTACTATTATCAGCTGGACTATTACTTTCTGAAATAAAAATTTCTTTAAAGTTAAGTTAATTTTTAATGTAATTTTAACATTTGTTAAAATTCCTTTTAGCTCTTATTTCTGCCTAGATCGAGTCAGAAATATCTTCATTTTAGTGCACTGTATGGAGGTGGGATAGAGTGTGAATGCACACAGGTAGGCAGTATGGAGCCATATAGGGACCCCACGCGCCGATGAGACATTTCCATACTGTGCACGTGCCTCCATTGCATGCTCTTGGAGAAGGAAATTGCCATTCATCAGCTTATGAGGCCACCACTCAAGGCTTTTGTTGTGCTTGATGGGGACATATGGGATCTGCTGCGCCCAACACCTCAGAGACTGGATAGTGAACTGGCACACCATTGAGGAGATAATGAGAGCTGAATGGCTCCTTGTTAGCAGCCCCCTGACAATACAGGGATTAGCTCTGTGATTCATTCCCATCTATGAATGTAGTACACTGCTGAGTATGAGCATCCGGCTCGCTGCACATCTTCAGGGAATGTACTAGAGGCTGTGAGGAAGACGAAACAGCAATTACTCCCAAAATCAGAGAAAATCCCCCCTAAACATCACTAGTTAGGTCGCCAACCTAGTTCTAGCATGGCATTTATTTGTTATGTCCACCACAGCTGTATACCACCCAGCTTTTCCAGAGCCCTGAACGGATATATCCTCTTGGTAGTTTCCCTTATCTTGGGAGAAACTTGTATTTGGTCTTTGGTACAACAGGATGAAGATTGTGACCATACCCAAATTCCTGTTGGACAAATCTTTCTGTGATATTCCTTCCTTAGAGGAACCCAGATTATAATGGTGTCCATGTTGGCTATGACTCAGCTTTCTCAAAACAAAATTCTACTATGGATCTGTCTCCAATAGGGGTTCTCCAGCTGCTTTAAACACTACAACTCCCAGCAGTTGTACAGTATGTTGGCATTTGTAGTATCATAACACTTGGTGAGCCATAAGTAAGTAACCCTTATGTGGCTGGAGACACATGGAGATGGTGGCACTGCAGGTCGCCCACACACATAATGCATTACCCGTGGATTTGTCATACAGTATTTCCCTGCTTCCGTAATAAAGTAGCAGTGAAGTGTATGGGATTAATGAAAATGCCATATACACAATGGGGCACATTTACTAAGCACAGTGCAAACTGCAGTTTTCCTGTGTAATGTGCAGGGGGCGCCAGCACATCATTCCTGGCACTGGTTCTTTATGAATCTGACACTCCCTGCACTGCTCTGGAAGCGAGCATCAACTTCTTTCTGTGCACCTTAAACATAGGGCTTGCGACACAATTCTGTCGGACTTTGCATAATAAATATGACTGAGCATCGGAACGCCCCCTAATTTGTGTCGCATGATGCCTAGTCCTGCTGCGACACAAATGTGTGCAAGCAGTTTGCACCTAAAAGACCGATGTAAAACTGGCGTACGGCCCTTAGTAAATGCCCTATTGTGAATAAAATCCGTAACATACTACTGATGTTATCTAAGTGCCATCCGTGTTTTGTTTTTTTTACAGACCTATTGATTTCCGTTGGACAACGGATCAGTGAAAGCAGATCTGATGGCACGGATGCACTTTATAAACTTTTTAAAAATCTGTTTTTCGCTGTCGTGCAGCTAGCCTTAGGATAAGATAAGAGGATAAGACTGTCTACTTTCACATTGCACCTCCTATTCGTTTAGGGACCTGCTTTAAAATTCTGCCACATTAACATAAGTTTTGGTGTTTTACTCTTTTATTGCAAGGTCACATTCTTTTACTAGTACTAATCATAAAAATGTCTAAAAACTATAAATATGGCACATTACAGAATTCTGTTGAATTATTGATTGATACGGTAGTTCTGCCCTATTCTGCAGTCAGTTTACCCCCTATGTTTCTGGCCTCCAGTATTTGATAATTAATATTGATGCAGGAATTAATTTAATTCAATCAATTAACATATTTGTAATTAATAACAATTATCTGTTATTCACCATCACTTACCTGCTGTGTAATTCCTTTAGGCTCAAGGGCTTTGCTCAGTTACTCCATTGCATTGCCTCATTGGAGATTATGTAGTACCACATCTTGCTTCCTGTCCCATCATAGACTCCATGGTTTTGTCCACCATGCTTTATACTGCAGCTCTGCGTGTTTATATAATGTGGTGTATCTGTATAAACATAAACTCACTAATCCTTCATGTAGAATACATGCACAATATGCTGAAAATCCCTTCTCTTAACGGGCAATGAAAATCTCCTGTAATCCCCTCTTCTAGTCAGTGAGGAGTCTTATCAATTCTATTAGCCTTGTAGGGTCTTGTCAGCACATGTAGAACATATTGCTGCTCTTTGTGTTGTCCAGAGTTCACAAAGGCGCATTAATCTCCAATGAATAGTCTCATGTCCTTTCATTACAACAGATGCCATCATTGAAACCACCGCCACCGCCGGCTGCCCCCCGCACTCATCTGTCCGTATATTATTCATCTACCACAAACCAAGTACCTTGCATGACTTGTTATCTAATTACAAAAGATTACTAATCTTATATAATTATAAGTATTAATTTTAAATATATTTTTTTCTTTGTTTACTTTAACCAATTTATTTTCTCCAGAGGGAAGATCTTGTATTGATTATGGCTATGGTCATTTCTTGCCACTAGCAGGGTCCCAGCTCTTCTTACTGGTCAAAAATATCACCATGTATAATGTGATTGCATTCTGTATTATATGTCATGTAATGTTAAGGCCTCATTCACATGGCCGTTAGGGGACATTTATGGCTGACCTATATACGTTGCATATATACGTCCCCCATAGGATGGCAATGGGCGCAAACCCTCCTCCTCCTCTCCCGAGTGCCAACGCTGGTCATGTGAATGTGGCCTAAATGTGTAGTATAGCACCAGCAGTAGCTTTATGCCTTGTAGTTAAAGGGGTGGTCCAGAATCAGGGGTTTTTACAAATAGGGCTCCGCACTACAGCCTACAACTACTGCTGTAGCAAATGCACAGCTGTCAACCGAGTGACCACTGAACCTCTGTATTCAAACAAATTCTGAACCCAGAGCACCAAAAATGGGTGAGTATATGGACTAGAAAAGGGCAGAGATGGACTAGACAGTCTTATTCTACACCAGATTTATATAAGTGTCTGGTGATGGAGGATGAATCTGGTGCAGTATAAGTCTGTCTAGTCGTGCTCTGCACCTCCTATTAGTTGGATAACTTTACGCCAGAAAACTTTAAAAACATTCTGTCGGGTCAGCAATGTTTTTGGTGCGCGGACATTTTTGGCAAGAGGCCACGCCCCTTTTCATAGGCCTCATGTAGGCCGTGCAAGAGAACTTGTCTTGTAAATGTCATGCAGACAGTTTTTTAGTACAAATTATGACAGAATCCTGTTGTGGATAGATTAATAAATCTCCCCTATTGTGTTACTTTTATATGTCCCTGGACCCAACATTTAGAAACCACTGATCTTTAAAGTCTATTTATGAAAGGGTTTTTCATACTGACGACCTATGCTCAGACCCCACTATGAAAAAATGACCCCTTTAATAAGTATGTTCGCTGTAACACAGATGTGTGTCAGACTGTACTTACATGTACAGTCTGACGTTAGTAATTGTGCGATAATGTCATGGATAAAGGAGAAAAACACCCTTAGGGCAATAAAGTGCCTAATGTAGTATGGCTGAAGAAGAGTCTATGGTGCTAGTGTTGATAGCTGAGGGTCCCGGACATGTCTGGGTCATGGGTTAGCAAGGGGTCAGCCAGGAATTGGTCCACATGCCCCCTGGATGTTTATGAATATAAGGAGAAATGCAATAGCTTGTGAGGATTAGTAGCATTCACTAACAAGGGCATCTACTCCAGGGCTAAAAAATAGGACCAAAGAGGACTCTAAAGTTCTAAACTTACCTTATAGGTTAAAGGTTATGCCTTGTGGAGGGGACCAGAGAGAGTTAGAGAATGCATCCACCATTAGACAAATGGTATCCACTGGCTGTTTAAGATGTCGCACTGGATTGTGGTGGTTGATGTGTGAGTGTGAGGTCGTACTACAGCAGAGATAACTTAGAGAATGAATATTGTGGTTCAAATTTGCTGAAAACTAGTTTAGAAATGCACAACTTTGTTCCATATTTTGCTCTGTGTGTAGTCAACTGTCCCATAGTTTGGGCTGAAATACATGAACACGCTCAGTCCTTGACTCACAGACAATGGGGGGATTTATTAATTCTGTAGCAACCTCAGCAGTCGGCATCTGAGAACCGACAATGAAAAGCATAGCCCTATGTATTAAAGTAGCGCACGGCTGTAAGTAATGAATGCGCAGACGGAACTAATCAGTCGGGCGCCATAAAATTGCTGACACAAATGAGATGTGCACCAAAATCTTACATGGGCTGCAGCTGTTTTTCTTTTGATTTCAGACCATTTTTTCCCGGTCTGTTCTCGCCAAATGTTGCGCCTAAAAAAGCCAACAAACTCAACATAAATGCGGGGGATCATGTGGAAAATGTAGGCCACGCCCACTTGCACCAAAAAAAGACGGACGAGTCGGGATAGTCAGAAACATCTGTTCTTTCTGATTATAAATGATCCACAACACTTTTTTTTTTTTTTTTTTTTTTTTTCTGACACTTTTTTGCCGCGTATACGATAATACATCTGCCCCAACGTGGCGGTCAGATTTCACATACTGAACCGTGTGCAGGACTCCAAGCTTCGCAGTTATACATGATGCAGGGAGTCTCTGCCTTCCTGTGGAACAACAATGCTGGTATTACATGGTACATGGTTGTGTCTCTGCCGGCATTAATCATTCCACCATGATTTAGTGGGGAAGCTACTTCAACACATAGGACCTAAAGCTCTTATATATTTTAAGGGAAACAACATCCCACTTCATTTGTGATCCCATTCCCTGTGATCGGACTCCCCTTTACAGAGCACCTTAATTGTTGGCAAGGAAGGGCAGGGTTTGGCCTTTTGAAAATGACATAGAAGACTAGGTGGCAACACCAATTTTTGTCTCTGCTTTTAGGCCCTTTTCCTTCTAGGTAATAATAGTGAAAGTAATGATGGTGACTGAAGCGATGCTCATTGTAGAGCAATAATGGAAGCAACAATGGACTTGTTTACCTCTGCAGTCATCACCTATATCCTCTTGTATCATGTGTAATGCACCTGGTCACAAGCCAAATATTACAAGACATTGGGGCATATTTATCAGGACCTGAAATAATCGCAAATGCTAGCCTATTGCTAGCACTTAAGACTATTTAGATCTCTCCGGCCACCTTCACGCCAGTGGGGCATGAAGGGGCATGAGGAAGGGGGCGCAGCTGGCCGGGAGTGGGCTGGCGCGGGGCGTTACTTTCCCTGCACCGGCGCACTTGCCGGTGCCACCGACTTTTAAGTCACCAGCTGCGCTTATAAACACGGCGCAGCATCCTGCCCCGATACATCAAGAGGCTTCTGCGACTATGCAGCAGCGGGGCAATCAACCACTGGCGCACGAGTGCCAGCATATGATAAATGTCCCCCATTGAGTTGTTGTTGTTGTTATCAGATAGAAAAATAAAATACTTTATTGTACTTTGTCTCTTACGCCCTTTTTTTAATTACAACAAAAAACCTTTGGTGAAGAATCTTTTGTTATACAGGAATTAGGACTCTTCATGGCCGCTACATTAAGCTGTAATGAAAACCAAGACCATACAGGACTTTTTTGTAGCAGGATGTTGTGTTTTTCTCATTTTTGCTACAACAGAAAAAATTTGGTTCAAAGTCAGTTTTTTTCTTGTTTGAGTGATTTTACATACTGTCATGTGTCTGAACTTGTTTTTCTAAAATAACATTTTAGCAACCTCCCAGCTACCGAGCATTGTTTTCTTAATTCTAATTAAAAGCCTTTGACAAGCTCATACACAAATCTTGAAGTGGAAGATAAAGACAGAACATAAATACAACAATTTCATTTCTTTTCCTTGAATCCATTCCTGATGATGAGAAATCCTGATGCTGAAATACCCCAGTGGGAATGTCACCCTTTTTTGATATTGTTTCTTGTTGCTTTTTTATTGTTTTTATTTATATCATTATGCATTGAGGTGCAACTTTCATGCTAAAGACCGTTACTTATTGCTTAAGTAGTTTTTATTTCTTACCGTGTTCCCCATGTTTGCTTGTTTTTATCTTTTTTTTTCACGGCAACCTGAGGAAGAACGTCATACAGATTCCTTCACGTTGAGTTATGAGTTAGGTTGCGTCCTCAGCTTAATGCTGATACAACACAATCTGTCAAGGTCTGTTTGCTCATTATTTTCACTCGCAAACTGTGAGCATGTCAATGGCATTGATGGTCAAACACACACAAGCCCCCCACACCCCCACACCCATTAACACACACAGAGACAGCAGGATTATTAAGAATTAGACAACGGATGACAAAGAGCTTGGTTTGGACCCATCTGTTGGTCTTCTTGGCGCGTGCAAGTCTTGTGCCTGGAACTGGATGTCTCCTGTTGTGAGGCCACCAGAAGGGTCATAGACTTGTTTGCCTGGTGAAGTAAGGAACCCCATGGGAGCTTCAAGTGCTTGGGAACTAAAAAGGCAGAAAATCCTCAGCTACTCACCAAATCATTCTGAAACATTACTGTTTACTCATTGTTGCTTATATGCCGCCAACATAGTCTGTTGGAAAGCACACATACTCACTCATGTCCTTGGCACGTCAGAAGCTAAACCTTTGTAATTTAATAGATTTTCATTATTATTATTTATGCTGTTCCACAGAAGTCTAGATAATACATCTAAATTTTGCCATTGAAAGAAAAAAAATCTGAAACTTCTTTTTTTTTCTTTGAAAACACATTTTCTACATTTTCTACTTAGGCTCAGCCTTATGTTACAGCTTATGTATAGGAATAAACTGCAATACCAGACACAGGCAATGGACACGAGAGGCGCTGTTTCTGGAAAAATATAAATTTTGACCATCCCTATATTAAGCAGTGAAGATGACAACCAACATGAATTATATATGGGAACGTCTATGGCCACGGACAGATAATGATCTAACTTCAGACCAAAATCATAGTAGAAATTGATATGTGACAGTATTTAATGTAGGTTAGGAAAAAAACAAAACAGTTGCATTACAGCAGCAGTGGCTTCCAGCTCTATTATTATCACAACCTCATACTGCTCTCAATTTATCCTATGGAGGGGTAAAGGAAGCTGCAGGACTCAAAAGACACATATGTGCCATGCTCTTGCCCATTGTACTAAGTGTCGGACTGGCCCACCATAGCACCAGAGGATCTTCCGGTGGGTCCAGAGCCTAACCCAATAGTGAAACCCAGAGATCTTACAGAAGACAATTTTGGAAGCTACCTTGAGTCTCTTTTCAATGGGTTGATGTAGGTTGGGCCACTCGAATAACTGTACTGGTGACCTATGTAATCCCAGTTTGACATGTTTTGTCATTTACCCAGTCTGAAAGAAGAATACCAGTTGAAGGGCCTCCAGAGACCTCTGTCATTCAAAATATCCACAACAAAAATACATCCATAGGTTCTAATAAAATTAGGGACATTGGGGGGCATTTATTATTTTCTTTTTTGCCTTGCGGAACCTTTGTGCTTTATTTATGAGGGGTATTTACCACACTATTGGTCCTTTACTGACATTCACTCAATATTTGGCACATTCTTAGAGCTGCAAAAAGCTGGTCAAGGAAGTTCTATTTCACCATCATGTGGAGACAGTTCTAAACCTTCTCAGTCCTGCACCAATTCATTAACCCCTTGTGCCAGAATGTAACACATATAACACAATATAAGGTGCTAAATACACAGATCCTGCACCACAATTGATAAATGTCCCCCACTGTCTCTGGCAGCTACATGCAGTCTCTGGATGAATATAAATTTTTTAATTTATCTTTAATATTACAGTACCTTGAGGAGACTAGAGCACCACCCAAAAATTGCATCCAGTAACTCACATGTGACTTCTTTCCTGTTTGTAAACATTCCCTTTCCTCATCTTCAGTGCTCAGTGAAGGTGTTTATGATGCCCCTTCCAGGCATGATCAAACGTTTCCATTATGATGTCCAATGCCAAGTTTCTTTACCACTTCTATGACATAAACTTCCCTCCTGGTGCCCTAACATGACATGTGCTGGTCAGTGATCTCAAATACTGTACTGCAGAAATATTAGTGCCATTATGAGGGGGGATTGGTGGCTGCTGGCGGGAGTCTGATGTCGGCCGGCAGGGGCGGGAGCTCGATGCAGGATCCGGGAGCAGAGGGGTGGAAAGCGGTGGTATGTGGGGGGTGGGTTGGAGCCAGCCAAAGGGTGGGCAGGAGCTTGATGTCGGCGGAGGCCGGGGGCAGCCTCCGTGCCCTCATGTGTCGCCCCTGATTCTCCCAGCGGCTCCCGCACTAGGAAGAAGAAGCCACACCTCTACCCACCACCACAGAGGAATTGATCCAATCGCCATTACGGTACCAGGTGCTGTAACCCTATGGGAGACTGTGTGGGATACTGTATGGGGCTGCAACCCTATGGGAGGCTGTGTGGGACACTGTATGTAGCTGCAACCCTATGGAAGGCTGTGTGGGATACTGTATGGGGCTGCAACCCTATGGGAGACTGTGTGGGATACTGTATGGGGCTGTAACCCTATGGGAGACTGTGTGGGACACTGTATGTAGCTGCAACCCTATGGAAGGCTGTGTGGGATACTGTATGGGGCTGCAACCCTATGGAAGGCTGTGTGGGATACTGTATGGGCTGCTGTGATACAGAACCCTATGGGAGACTGTGATACAGAACCATAAGCAGTGCTTATACCGTCAACATTTTTCCAATATAAGACATACCCCGAAAGTAAGACATAGTGAGACTTTTGAGGGTAAAAAGAATGTAAGACACTGTCTTACTTTCGGGGAAACACGGTATTAAAGTTTTTAACAATTTATGGTAGGTTCCAGGATTATTAAATTACAGATTAGGGCAGAGGCAGGCAGAAGGAATCTACCATCACATCTATTTCCTTTAAAGCCCTAATAAAAGTAAATGACAAAAAATTGTGCTCTTAATGCAAAAAGTGCCCACACATTAATTAAAAAATAATGGTGCCATGCAGAATACCCATAAGTAATGGAGCCCCCTTAGTGTGTACCCCCAGAATACCCCTAGAAGTGCTGAGCACTTCCCTACAGAACCCCTAAAAGTAACTTGCCAGAAATACCAACAGTAATGGTACCCTTAAAACTGCCTCCATAAGTAATAGTGTTCCAACATGATTGGCCACATTTATTCAAGTGTTTTCTGTCTAAATTTGCATTGAAAAGAACGTGTAAACGGCTTGCACATGTATTTCTCAAGAGTTCGCTCCAGTTTTGGAGCACTGTGCACTGTGTCCGCCGCGCCACAAAATTCTGCATCTAAAGGGGCTTCTGGTGCCAAATCGGACAGTGTACCAAATTTATGCTGTATGTGCACCAAAAAAATATGAAGACCGTGCGCCAGTATTCCATAATTTGGCGCACTCTGCACATTAGTGAGGCAAACTACACATAGTACAGACTGTACTAGTTTTAATAAATCTGGGTCCCATGTCCCCAAAAGTAATAATGCTGCCTCTAAGTACACTCATTAGTTATAAGACCTGAAACAGTAATAATGTTCATTTGTCCAACCTGCAGCATGGCGCAGATGAATACTTATTGTCACAGGCTACAGACCAAAATTAGCCTGTGATTAAGGAGGTGATAGAGTGGCAGCACTATACCCTGAGGATGAGTATATTGCGGTATATGGCCTTAGATTAAGGTCACCAGTAAAAAAATTCCAACACTCCTTTAGATTTCTTGCAATAAAGCAATATACTGTGTACAGTGCCAAAGGGTACCAGACTCCCTACAGAGCAAGATTACCTGCAAGGTCCCAACATAGGGTGTAACTATAGGGCATGCAGATATAGCAGCCACACCCGTGCCCTGGTGCCTGAAGCTGAAAGACCCTTCTATTACTACACAGCAGGTGCTCAGTGGGTGGTCCCTTGGCAAACTTTTATTTAAAAACTTTAATTTTGCAAGTTATGCTACTGATTCCAGCATAACAAAATGTATTCAATAATATTACTATAAAACTTATGGGTGCACCATTCTTATGCAAATAGACAACAGGTAATTGTTTAAAAATGTTTAAAAAGAGTTTGCTACCATATCATCCAGTCTAGACAATCCTCTCTGAGAACTTGTACATAACCAGCACCAGAAGCTCTTCCCCTGATGGTTTGTTACAAAGTATCAGTGAAAGTGAAATGTATTTGTATGGAGTGCACAATTGATTATCTAGACTGGATACAACTGTGACAAACTCTCAGCAGTGGGAAGAATTGGGTCTAGATCTGTACAAGATTTCTAGCTAATGACAGCAAGTAGATTATTGTAACAGATAGAAAATAAAAAGTTAATAAGAAAGATGTGTCTAGTGTACCATCATGCATAGTTATACATGGGTTTATATATGGATTAATTGGAATATGTGGTCTATGGTGACACTAGATAAGAATAATGTCCCCCCAGCCCCAGGTCCCAGCATTCTCTTACCCCCTCCCCTGTCACTAATACCCTGGGAAAGTGTTCTCCATCCCTGCTCATACAATGGGGTCCTCTGGGGGATGTGCACAGATGGTGGTCAGACGCCAAGATCTTTCCATAGGAAAACAATAGAGAAAACGTTATAATGTTAATACAACATGAAACTTCTCTGAACTTAACGTGTCTGAGATTCTGCATTGGCCTCATGTGTGAGGAGGTGGGAGGCAAGGCTGGGGGTAATACTGGCAGATTGGGGGAGGGGGACGCGTGCAGGGGATTACTATTTGCATTTCGTCTGGGGAAAAGAGAAAACGGTAAATTCACAGGATGGAAACATCACCATAGAGGAGGGAGGTCATAGTATAGAGAGGGGAAGCAAGGCTGACATCCAAAACTCCAGATACAATTATACTGGGAGGTTATATACATGATATAAAGTACACAAACTGAGAGTTATCATAGAAAAGATAGATAGATAGATAGATAGATAGATAGATAGATAGATAGATGGATAGATACGTTCAGCACAGTACACATGTAGTATACAGGTCAGTATACAAGTCTGAGGGAATGTAAGAAGCAGCACAGAGGTAACTGGAGACATCTGTCCATAGACTGGACGCGTGCACAACGCCAGCCCCAACACCAGTCATCACCGTTTACAGGGGACCAGTAACATCATCTATCAACCTACAGTTTCTATATATCTACTATGTACAGTATCTTTATACATATGTACATTTAGTATCTATATGTACAGAATCTATCTATATATGTACAGTCAGTATCTATCTTTCCATGTACAATATATATATATATATATAATGTATGTATAGTATCTATATATATCAATGCACTGCTTATATATGTATAGTATCTATGTTTAGCACCTATGTACAGTATCTATCAACTTTCTAAATACATATATATATCTCTATCCTCTGTCCAGCTATATCTTTCTTTCTTTCTTTTTTTCTTTCTTTCTTTCTTTCTTTCTTTCTTTCTTTCTTTCTTTCTTCTGTCTACATATCTATCTACATCTGCATTTCGATCTATTATATATCAATCTGTCTATCCTCTATCGATTACCTCCATCTATCACCTATCTACATGTATCTAAAACTCTAAAAATTTAATTATTAAACTAGTTTATTAATATAGTTTACCATTATTTAATTATTATCTTATGAGCATCTATATACTTCTATATACCGTCAATCACATATCTTACATCAATGTTTCCATTAGCTACCTATCTTTCTTTCGATCTTTTCAATATTTATCTATCATCTATATATCTATCTATTATATATCAACTTAAATTACAATTCAACACATCAACTTACAGAATTCAACACTATCTATATCATGTCTATCTATCGACCTTTCTCTCCCAAAATCTTTATGTCTCTATCCATCTATTCACCTCTCCCTTTCTGTGTCTAGCTATCAAACTATTATACCACATATGATCAGCCACCAATCATACATGTACTCACACATTACAGTAAAACAATGATGTCAGTGTTTTACAGTCATCTCTGATGTCATGAACCATATAGATGCTGGCAGCTCTCCCTGTGATTAATCTAACAATATATCATTGCTGGGTAATTCCAGAACTACTCACTGTTTCCTCCTATGTCTAGAATTTCTTCTTCTGAAGATATCAGTTCAGGAAAGATCTTCATCACGTTGTATCAGCCCCTCAGCCTCCCATGATCTGCTGCACAGAGCTCCTGACATGATCTGCAGCCACAGGGGTGTGTAGACACTGGAGACAAGAGGTGGAGGGGTAGGTGTGGATGTATTTAAGATCTAGGGAAAGACACGTGAATACATATGTATACTGCAACTCTGACATTACTGTGATATATGGATATTAGGATAACTGCTCCATCATCTCCTCCATTATTCATCACCTGCTCCATGATTTTTTGCTCATAGACCCAGGAGCTGATCATAGACCTGTCTTGGTGTATGGAGGTGA
The DNA here is from genome assembly GCA_019512145.1 of Engystomops pustulosus. Classification (NCBI taxonomy): domain Eukaryota; kingdom Metazoa; phylum Chordata; class Amphibia; order Anura; family Leptodactylidae; genus Engystomops; species Engystomops pustulosus. Next base: position 125,159,403 of record CM033646.1, read on the forward strand.
CATTGATGGGAGTTGTAAAGAGAAGTAAATAAAGCCTGTGTAAGCATGTGTTGGATTGCATATAAAATATAGTTTGTAGGAACCTAACATAGAGAAGTAAACATAGGACTGTGTGACTGGGGATATACAGGGATATGAGATTGGTTAGGACTGTATAGGGTGATGTAGTAAATTGGGACTGTGTGGAGATATAATGTTGGTTGGGAATGTAAAGGGTGGTATACTTGCATGCAGCTGGGGAAACTGGTAAGATTGGTTGTAATTGTATCCAAAAATGTTGTATATGAGTAATAGTCCACTTAATAAAATGACGACTATGTAAGGAAGGAAGATTGTGTGGACTATGTAGGAAGATGTGATCAATGGAAACTGTATTGTGGATTCACGTATAAGTTGTCCTTAATGGATGATTTCCTTGGGAAGGGAATTTGCTAAGAATAATATAAGGAGGTGAAAGGAAAGTTATGGTAGGGGTTGAGGGCTATTGTAATTGTATAATAAAATGTGAATTTAAGATTCTGTAGGGAGGTGAGCTTAGGATAGTAGGGACTACATAAAGATGTGAGTTTAGGATTTTATGGAGATGAGAAAGGTAGGAACTACAGAGGGATGTGAGTTTAGGATTGTATGGGTAGATGAGGATGGTAGGAAATACAGAGGGATGTGAGTTTAGAATTGTATGGGGAGATGAGGATCGTAGGAACTGCAGACAGATGTGAGTTTAGGATTGTATGGGGAGATGAGGATCGTAGTGACTATAGAGGGATGTGAGTTTAGGATGGTATAGGGAGATGAGGATGGTAGGAACTATAGAGAGATGTGAGTTTAGGATTGTATGGGGAGAAGAGGATAGTAGAGACCATTTATGGGTATGAGGATATGATTGTATGGTTGGAGGAAGATGATTGGGACTAGGAAGGGATGTAAGTCTAATCGGACATTGAAAAATGAAAGAAACATTATTGAAGTATGTATTATAATACGAGGACTCATATCACACTTGAGGCATGTGGATAATCCATAGAGTAAGTGATAATGGGATATAAACACAGAAGATGGAGGAGCCAATACAGAGAAGGGAACAATTCATCTTCACTAGAGGTAAAATAGGTAAAACAATTCACTAGAAGTAAAATAGGTAAAACAATTCACTAGAGGTAAAAGATGGGACTATACAGATAGACGAAGGTGGAGGGGCAATACCTAGAAGATAAAGGGGAACCTAATTTAGGGAAGAAAATGTTAGTCCGTGAGGTTGTACTATACTAAGAGGGAGCCATGTCCAAGACCACACAAAAAATGATGATTTTTGTGCAAAACAAAGATTGCATTATAAACGATTAGCTGATAAAAATCATAAATAATTTTATAAGAACAAAGAGGGCATCCGGCAAGAGCAGGTAGCGTGTATGATATGCAATAGAGCTGGCACTAGCTGCAGTCCAGGGGTAGACCCCCATACACAAAATAGATAACCATAGAAATTACATTATGACTTAATATGAAGTAAAATTATAAAGTAATGTATAAATCCCAGAATCTTCACTGACTTTCAGCACCATTGAGGCAGTGGACAGCGACCACCAAGCATCAGCATAGCCACCGCTGCATCTATTCCACTAGTGGTCAGCTAATCCCCCCAAGCCCACCCCCGCTTATACCCCCATCCCCCACCTCATCATTAATAGGTATGGGCATCATATTTTAGGGGCAGATGGTGTTCAGACGCCAAGGTATCCTTACAATAAAGCAAATGATGGAAATAACAAGTCTGGGATGAGTATTGTACCCAAGCTGTCTGATATGTCTCCAGGAGACCAGCGATAGCCATGGGGGTGGGGCTTACACAGGTTGAATCATACTCAAACATCACCATTTGGGGAGAGGACGCTACATGCTCCATCTGCCTCATCTCCCCGGGTCATGTGATTAGTTACCCCCTATTCATGCACCATCATGTAACAATGGGCAGCTTCTTCTATAGCATCTGCATTATAGGGCACAATAAAGGAGCCAGGATGTAATGTATGGTGCCCATTACTACCTGGCAACATGCTGCAGTAAAACGCAGTAGCAAAATTATACTTATCTAATGTACCATTGTACAAGTACTATATATAATACTGATATATGCTTTAACTTGCCTCTGTTTCCCTTTTCTCCTCTACTCTCTCTAGATCTATTTAACTCTTAGTGTCTCTATATACTATATCTTTTTCGCTATCTATCTTTATCTATCTATACCTATCCATATTCTTATTTATATCTCTCTCTCCATCTGCTTGTCTCTGTTATCTATCCTCTTCTCTCTCTCCTTGTTTTCATGTATATATATATCTTTATTTTGTCTTTGTCACTGTTTATTTTTCTATTTCTCTCTCTGCTTATGCTTCTATCTACTCTTCCTTCCTTTCTGTGTGTATCCATGTGTCTCTATATTTCTGTACCGTTATCTTCCTCTGTCTTTATTTCTCCCCCCACCCCCTGTACCTCTCTGTCTTTTTGTCTGGTACTGTTCCTCTGGATTTTCCTCTGTCTATGTATCTGTTTCGGTCACTGCATGTGGGTCTGTCTTTTACTTTTTATGTAAATCTGCATGTCTGTTTCCCCCCTCTTTCATGTCTCTGTATCCCTCTACATTAAGATAGTACATGCAGCTTCAGAAACTTGCCTTTCGGTGGAGACTGGTTACTCATCATGTTACTCGGGAACATCTGTTATATCACTAGGATCTAATGCTAGAATGTATATAAGCTCTTACCACCTCCATTCTACAAATAACTGAGTACTTATTTGGTTCTTTAGGAAGTTGAAGCCATGATTTCAGTGGTAGCAGTTGGATCCTTGTAGAGACATCTGTTGAGGTGGGAGACGCGTGCAGACCTCATGCCTCCATCTATACAGCTCACCCTCTGCTAATTAGAGATGGATCAATGGGATCAGAGCTCTGGGGATAGCGGCGCGTGCAGACACCAGCTCCAGCAATGAATGGATCTATCTATCCTTCCCTCTATCTATACTTCTATCTATACTATCTATCTATCTATCTATCTATCTATCCATCTATCTATCATCTATCTATCCTTCTATCTATCGTTACTGCAGTATTAAATGACCTATCATCCATTTTCCATCGTTCTCCTGTAACATCTCTCCCCCTCAGGTTTTCTGGTCTCCCTCCTACAATAATGGCCTTACAGAATATCCCAGCATGAGTATACAATGCCTAGGAGAACTTCCTATATGAAATGGTAACACATTATATCCATGGGAGATTATATGAAATTATTATACATAAGGGCGTTATATATTCCTTTCATAAAACAATAAACATGAAAGATTTGTATTATTAAATGAACCAACCAGTGATAATACTACAGTGGGTCGTTTTCCTAAATGGGTGTTTTTGGCTTCATGTCCTGATAACTGGGGATCACTAGCTATTATGACATTATTATCAGTGTTGTAGTATTAATTCACTCTTTAAATGTATAAGTGAGTGTATAACTGAGTGCACAAGAGGTACAGCTATAATGTACAGTATAATGTCTCCAAAAATGACCAATTATTACTAATAGAGGAAATTTTGTATTTGTAGTTATATCAACAACATATCAAATATCTACCTGTCAATGGAGTAATATACTGTACTCACTTTTACTTTAAAAGATCCAATAAGGGATATGAATGCAGCACAGTACACTGTATCTCTAATGCTATAATACACAGTCTACTACTACTATACTGTACTATAATATCACTATGATGATAACAAGAATATTGTTAAACTACATTTTCTAAGGCTTATTATATTACATAGTCAAACCAGTATCAATTGTAATAACTTACCTGTTAAGATGAATGAGAGCAGCTGATCACAGTATTAAATAGTCACTTTTACTGCACAAGATCCATAATGGATCATTATCTGATATGCACTCTCACTATATATCTGAATTTAAAAATACGTGATATAATCAGGAGGAAAATGATTCCTGTTGTGAATAAGGATCCTCATTAACATAACTCAGCAGCAAAGGACTTGAAAAGATCTTGCAGGTTAGCATTCAACCTAGGAAGATCGATGAAAATGAGATGTTCTTTAAGCTAAGATTATCCAAACGGACATTTGTACCCATTTGCCACTAAGACTTAACTTTTAATTATTATAGTTAAAACGTGGACCAACCAAAATGAGTGTTTAAAATTTCTCAAACAGCTTGAGAAAATTTGTACGGCAGTCGATGTATAGGTGGTGATCGTGCCCATAAACAGTGGTTATCCCATATGTAGTTAGGGTGACCACAAACTAAAATTACTGCTCTAGGGGTCGGGGACCCCGTCTCATATCGCCTCAATTCCCCTGGTACGCGCGCCGCAATCAGTATTCTTGAGCACACACACTCTCTAAGTTGAAAACTAAGCGTGCTAAGGGGAGGAGGGGAAACAGGGGAAGGGAGGATTCCTATTGCGTTTTCCCTATGATCTGAGCATTCAGTCAGGACACACGATCACGCCACTCAATTCTCATTAATTGCCATTTCTCAAACTGCTGAATCTAAAAACACAGTAGCCCCCCCGACATGTTTCGCCACGTGAAGTGGCGTCCTCAGGGGTACCGGGGCTAGAATTTTTTTCTTTATGATGCAAATTAACTCTTTGAGTACCCAGCCACCCAATGGTCAGTACGTTTAAACCCTATCTCCTTTGTCTTTAAGCTAAGACACACCAAAATCATAGTACCGGGAGAAAATTAATATACAGGAATTCTATAGATAGTATTTAGTTACAAACTTACGTTGAGGACTATATAGAAACAATAATATAAGACATTAATGTCAATAAATAATATTACAGCTAACAATTATGTAGATTCACCTACCTTATGCACACCTAGGAAAGCATGTAGATTCTTCCTAGAATTAGAGGAAGACGTTTGAAGAGAAATTTAACAGTATGGATAATTATTGGACCTGGCTAATATTAGCTTTAGAAAGGTTAAAGCAGGTATTTTTATAATATTATAATACAGTTTCAGTCTATGTCATAAAGCCAATACCTGAAACTCCTCTTTACATGCAACACTGAATGGATTTATTTGGTAGTGCTCACAAAAAAGATCTTGCTGACCTATTCCCAGACAAGATGGGACATAAAAAGAGCACTGGTACCAGCATGATTTCTTCTCGTACTATTTAAGATCATGTACATTACTATTGTGTAACTCATTTAAGACAAAGTTACCAGTGGATCAAAAAAATATTTATAAAAAAATCTTGATTAAACAATATATTACTATGTTGTCTAAATTAGTTTTATGCACACCAATGCATCTCGATTTTAACAGAAAACAAACAACCTCTGTGTAGTCGGACCCTTTCCTCTTCTAGCTCTCCTCTATTTCTTGCCGACCAACCAAATGGAAGCTGTAAAGTTGCTTTATCATGGTTGCAAAGATGGACACGCCCGTTAAACAAATACAGTAAATATTTGACCCTAAATACATTTTGGAGCCTCAGGTAGAGACTAGGAAACGTGGTATAATGGTTGCAAAGTGTGAAATCTCCAACTGGAAAGAAACTTGAAGGATGTCGTGAAACAATGTTGGTCAATCACATTTGCACCTGAGACAAAACATGCATACCCAAATCTAAACCATTCCCCACAGTGTTGATTACTAAAGCTATTACTGTCATACCTTATTAGATCATTTCCTATGATATCTCATATTGTAGATACAAATTGACATCTATAATCTTCATATGCACTATTATTACAATATTCTCTTACCTGAAGTGATGTGTAGCAGCAGAAAGCAGTCTTACTTTAACCAGAAGGAGAACAGCTAAGGAACAATCTTGACTCATTCATGGGATGTGAAAGATGAGGTCTGAGGCACGGGGGCAGCCGGTTGGGGTGAGGCATGATGAGTGCTGGATGGGGTGGGGTTGGATCTGTGCACTACATTCCCCTCCATCTGTTCTGTCCTGGCTCGTGTTGCTCTCGTGTCTCATCATCCCATTGATCAGGACCAGGGTGGACATCTTATCTACACACAATACCCTCATTACTGGAGATTACACCGGGGGCTGCCGTTACCTAAGCTCTCTACATATAGTGAACCCTAAATATTCATTTAAAGAAAGCTATGAAATGATATTAATCATGTCTCCAGCTGCTGTGGTATCTGGGATTCTGCTTAGATATACATTCTAGACTTGTGTACTCTTTACTGCAGAACTGTTACAGCCACACACACATCTCTGTTCAAAATTTCTATTAAAAATAAAGAATGGAGGGAAAGAAAGAAGAGAAAGGGAGGGAGGGAGGAAGAAAGAAAGGAAGGAGAGAATGGAGGAAAAGAAAGAAAGGGAGAGAGATATGAAGGAAAGAATGAAAGAATGGAGGGAGTGAAAGCATAGAGATCGAGGGAGAGAGAGAAATAAATGAGGGAAAGAAAGAAAGAAAGGAGGAAAAGAAAGAAAGAAAAAAAATGAGGGAAAGAAAGAAGAGAAAGGGAGGGAGGGAGGGAGGAAGAAAGGAAGGAAGGAAGGAAGGAGAGAATGGAGGAAAAGAAAGAAAGGGAGAGAGATAGAGAGGAATGAATGAAAGAATGGAGGGTGTGAAAGCATATAGATCGAGGGAGAGAGAGAGAAAGAAATGAGGGGCTGAAAGAAAGAATGGAGGAAAAGAGAGTCAATGAATGGTGGAAAAGAAAAAAGAGAGAAAGAAGGATTGAAAGAATGGAGGAAAAGAAAGAAAGATAGGTAGGAAGAATGAAAGGAAAAGGAAAGAGAGGCAATAGAGAATGAGAGAAAGTTATAGACAGAAAGTACGAAATTAAAATTAAATATAGTTATATATAATTATACAGGGAAGTGTCAATTGGATTAGCAGATAATAGATGAAAACATGTATAGATATGAAAGAGATGTTATAGATTAGATAGCTGTGTATGCAGCCACAGTGCAGCATGAGCTTATCATGAGCTAATGTTCTGGGTCCTCCATTTATAATAGAAAGAAAACACTCCAGTTGCAGAAAGATCTCCACCTCTGTGCTCTTTATTCCATGTGTCATGCTTTTTTTTAGATAGATGTTGAATGTACAATATTATCTATGTATAGATAGACAAAGACGCTTAGACATGCTTTTGCCATTGTTTCCTTTCTTAAAATATAGCATTAAGCATGAGATTCACTTGTAGATAGCTAGCTAGATTATGTAGGCAGAGGATAAATATTTAAGTATCTGGACAGGGTAAACAAGATAGATAGATAGATAGATAGATAGATAGATAGATAGATAGATAGATTTCCACTTTTGTTTTTGGAGGGGGGACACTGGAGTGTCCTAAACAAAGAATACTTAAAAGTATTGAGTGTGTGGGAGCAGTCTCGGAGTGAAGGGGACAACTCAGAGATTCCCCAGGTAGGGGGGGGGGAGAGGGTCTGTTAGGAATATCAGGGTCCCCACAAACCTCTTCGCCAAGGAATAGTTTGCCTCATTCTTAGAAGTGACAATAGCCATTACTGAGTGATGAATTCAAGGACCCACAACAGTTGTATTTAGACCAGGACGTCTTACTTAAGAACAATTACGAAGCTATTAGTACATAGGTGTAATGTTCATCTGTGCACCCAAAACAAAACGTAGCATGAGATCCCTGAGAAATATACTACCTGTGTGAACCTGTAATTAATGGGACACCTTTCCCTAAGGTGATAGGGCCCCAGCGCCATTCCATTATTGAAGGGCTATAACCCTTTAATTAAATGTATGTAGTGACATAGTACAAAGGAAATTGATACAGTTTAATATTTAAAGTCACCAGATTGACCATAAAATGTTTCTACTTGATATGCACTACATATAGGTGAAATTAGATGTCACTACCAAATCATTTAGAAGCAACTTCTTAAGTGTAGCAAATGCTCTGATGAAGCCTCAATTGACAGTGTGAAACTTTGGCCACATAAAAGTATGTCCAATTTTCAGTATATTCTTCCACGAGACCTAACATATTAGCACAGGAACTTGAAAGGTCACCATTGGTGTGTGCCAAGTTCTAAGATGTGTGGAAGAAATATATAAGTCATGGATAGCGTTGAAGAGGGTGGAGAACTACAGAAGGAATATGGGTCACAAGGTGCACCTTAGCATAGGCTAAGAAAAAGAAACCAACATATCAAGAGTTGAAGAAGTAGGAGAAGTTGGGTAAATAGAAAAGTGACAAGAAGAAGAATGTCTTTATGGAGCTTTTTCTGAGTAAAATAGTGAAGTGGTCTGCACTTTACATAAATAGGCATAAGATGTTTGAAGAGATGCGAATTCAGACAATGAGACCAAAAGTATAAGTACAGATACCTCTACACCACATCCACCAGCCGGCTAAGGTTTGAGGAGGCAGTGAGCTTATAACGTTTATAGTCCACAATGCATGGTAATATAAGATAAGGGAAGCGAAAATAATAGTGGAATATAGAGAACATGACTTAAATGGCAGGGTCTTAAGTAGACGCATAGGAGGACAAGAGAGGAGGCTAACCTGGGAAGGATTGAGACCTGGAAATAGGGGAGAGATGTGCAGGAAGAATACCTGGTGGAGGCTAAGGACAATAGTACAAAAGGATCTGGAGAGTCGTGATACTTAAGAAGATACATGTAGAAGCTGAGAGAAGAGTTAGTATAGGATATATTACTTTACAAAATAGGTTCCCTGGTGGAGGCTGAGACAATGTTGCTACAATGGAGTGGAGAGAGTGATTAATTAAGAGAGATATTGAGAGGCTGTAGAGGGAGTACCTGATGGAAGCTAAAGAAAGTAACACATGAAGGAGAAAGAGAGACATCATGGTGGTTAGTAAGGGGATACATCGATGCAGATGGCAGAGAAGGAGGAAGTTAGAGAGAAATGTACCTGGTGGAAGCTAAAGAGGCTTGAAACAGGTTGAAAGCTGGGAGAGAGTTGTGTACAGTGAGAGTGAGGGATGATACAGGTTAAGATTGTGAGATGGGGATGTAGGGGAGTGGGTAGATATCTTCTATGGTGGTGGACGGTTAGAAGAATATTGGAGATTTTGAAGAGGAAAAATTCACAATGGAGGGTGTAAGTAATTTGATCAAAGATGAGACGATATTGGAGATTACGGTATATAAGTGAAAAGAGAGGTGGAGGGCTACACCCGGAAGCAATACAGGGAGAGAGAGGTGCAGGTGGAAGGCTACACAGGTTGAGAATAAAATATCCTTTGCAAGAAGGAGTATTTGTGTCTAATAACAGATAAGTACGATAGAGGGCAACTGAGTGGCATTCATGATGGGGACTGAAGACAGATGCAATTTTGGAACTGAACAGAAGACTATAGGTGGAGGATGGAGTGGCAGGTGTTGTATATGTGAAGAGGGAGAACCGTGGTGAGAAAATTATTACTGAGGTACCACTAAAGAAATGTAGGGGAAAACCTGGTGGAGGCTGAGATTAGGATACTTGTGGGCGCGAAGAACACTGAGTTGAGAGTTTGTTGAAGCTAGTGGGCACTGGAGCTATATAGTATAAGTTACTGAGACGGATTAGTGAGGAAGTACATATGAGGGCTGGAGATAGGTAATACTAGGGATGCGAGATAAGGAAATACATAGTGGAGGACGGAAGAAGGGATATATAGTGGATGATGGAGATAAGGATACTATGATGGCTTGAGAAAGATGGAGAGGTATATAGCTGGATGATGGAGATAGGTAATATGAGGATGTGGAGCTGGAGAAAGAGGATATATAGTGGGATGGCTGAAAAGGTATACATAGTGGAGGCTGGGATGAGGCACATAGTGGAGGCTGAGATAAGGATACATAGTGGAGGGACTGAGGAACTAAGGTTGATAAGATACATAGTGGAGGTGAGTAATTACATGGAGGCTGGGAAGTAAGTTACATAGTGGAGGCTGTGACGATAAGGATACATATGGAGCTGGATATAAGGATACATAGTGCGAGCTGGAGATAAGGATGCATAGTGAGGCTGGACGATAAGATACATAGTGAGGCTGGATAAAGGATACATAGTTGGAGGCCTGAGATAAGGATCATAGTGGAGGCGGATGACGGAGGACTAATAGTGGAGTCTGGAGATACGATATCACATATGGTGGAAATCGGATACGAGTACTGAATAAGGATAATGGGAGGCTGGAGTAGGATACAGAGTTAGGCTTGGAGATAAGGATGATAGCTGGCTGAGTGGAAGGAAAGGGATACTGCGATGGATCATGGTGGAGCTAGGCTAAGATACATATGGAAGTCTGGGAGATAGGGATACATGGTGGAGGCTGGATAGAGATGACATATTGGATAGGATACTGGTAGGGAGATAGATACATGGAAGCGGATAGTACATGGGAGGCTGGAGAATGAGAGGCATGACCTACGTGAGTGGAGATGAGGATACATAGTGGAGGTTGAGATGAGGAGTAATAGTGGAGGCTGGAGATAAGAAAACTTAGTGAGGCTGGAATAAGGATACATAGTGGTGGCTGTAGTTAAGTGCTACCATAGGGAGAGGCTGGAGATAAGGATATCATAGTGGAGGCTAGAGATAAGGATCATAGAGGAGGCGGAGATAAGGATACATAGTGGAGGTGGGAGTTAAGATCAATGGTGGTGGCTGGAGATAAGGATGCATGGGCTATAGAAAGAGGCTGGATAGATCTAGTAGGAGAGATACATAGTGGAGGCTGGAGATAAGATAGCATTGGTAGGCTGGAGATAGGATGGGATACCTAGTGATGTGGCGGCTGGAGATAAGGCAACATAGTGTGAGCTGGAGATAGAAGCAGACCATAGGTGGAGGCGGAGATAAGTATACATAGTGGAGGAGTAAAATGCTGGAGATGCGAGATAGCACCTAGTGGGGTGGAGGTAAGGTATACTAGTGGAGGCGGAGATAAGTATCATAGTGGAGGCTGGAGGTAAGGATACATAGTGGTGGCTGGAGGATAAGTTAACATAGTGGAGGCTGGAGATGAGGATAACATAGTGCGGGCGTGAGATAAGAATGCTAATGGAGGCTGGGTGATAAGGTACATAGTGGAGGCTGGATATAAGGATACATAGTGGATGTTGAATAGGATAGATAGGCGGTGGAGGTAAGGATTACATAGTGGAGGCTGGAGATAGGGATACATGGTGGAGGCTGGATATGAGGATGAAATATGCTGCTGGGATGAGGACTCTTAGTGAGGCTGGAGATAAGTTACAGGTGGAGGCTGAAGATGAAGATACATAGTGGAGGCCTTGGAGATAAGGATACATAGTCTTAGTCTGGAATAAGGATGCCATGGTGGAGGCTGGAGATAGGAGATACCTTAGTGGAGGCTGGTAATAAGGATACATTGGCGGTGAGATAAGAGGAAGCATAGTGGGAGGCTGGAGATAAGGATACATAGTGGAGCTGTAAGATAAGTAAGAATATGGAGGCTGGAGATAAGAAGACTAGTGGATTCTGGAGGTAATGATACATAGTGGTGGCTGGATATAAGTAAGAATATTGGAGTCTGGAGATCAATATACATAGTTGGTTGCGCTGGAGATATGATGCCATAATGGAGGCTGGAGAAAGTATACATAGTGGTGGCTGGAGATAAGTAAGATAGTGGATGCTGGAGATAGGATACAAGTGATGCTTTATATAAGATAACATAGTGGAGGCTGGATATTAAGTTATACATAGTGAGGCTTGGAATAAGTACTACATATGAGGCCTGGGATATAAGGAGACATAGTGTTGGCTGGCGATCCAGGATGCATAATGGAGGCTGGCGATAGGATACATATGGAGGCTGGTATAGGATACATGGTAGGCTGGAATAAGGAAACTAGTGGAGGGCTGGAGATAAGATAAATAGTGGGGCAGAGATAATGATACATAGTGGACTGGAGATAAGAATACATAGTGGAGGCTGGAGATAGAATACATGTGGAGGCTGGATATAAGGATACTAGTGGAGGCAATATAGAACATATGGAGGATGGAGATAAGGATACTTAGTGGAGGCTGGAGATAAGGAACATTGTGGAGGCAGGAGATAAGTATGAATAGTGGAGGCTGGAGATAAGGATGCATAGTGGAGGCTGGAGATAAGGATACATAGTGGAGGCTGGAGAAGAGGATACATAGTGGAGGCTGGAGATAAGGATACATAGTGAAGGCTGTAGATGAGGATAGAAAGTGGAGGCTGGATATAACTATATATATATAGTAGAAGCTGGATATAACTATATATAGTGGAGGCTGGATATAACTAAATATAGTGGTGGTCGGAGGTGAGAATATATAGTGGAGGCTGGATATAACTATATATAGTGAAGGCTGGAGATGAGGATACATAGTAGAGACTGGAGTGCATAGTGCAGGCTGGATAGAGCCGGCAGGGCAGGTTGTGCAGGGTGGAGGCTCGCTCCGTGCAGATAATTGGCCTGTGACTCCTCGGCGCGTGCAGCTGTGGGGCCGGTGGCTCGTGCCTCCTGCCTGGCAGCGTGTGCAGGTCCAGTGCAGTCACCAGCACTCTTACATCTCAATGGACTATAGACACTCACTATACAGACAAGTCCTTACCACTAATAAGAATAGAAACATGTATTCTGCGTATAGTAATTTAGAACAATTTATAATAATAAGGATTAACCCTCTCCACTCCCTGCATGTACTCTGGCAGGACCCTTCACACTGCATTCTAGTATCCTAGACATGTAGTTATCCCACTTCACAATCTATTATATTATATAAAACACCCTGGCAACACAAAAATATAAATAACAGGACATACATTACTACCTGATAGGAGATGTGGTGGGGACCATCCAGCAGACATGTTCTTCTAATGTGTCATGTTTGCAATTACAGAACCTAAAAGAGAAAACAGTAACATATAAATACAACCAGAACAAGAAGCCTCAAAACCCATCTCTACACCATGGCCATTGTAGAGAACAGTCTTTACTCGATGTAGAAATTGTTCTTGCCCAATCGATTTGATGCCCCCCTCCCCTCCTCTGCCCCCCCCCCCCCATATAATCATAAATATATACAACAGGTCTCCTTTGTCTCATATATAACAGATGGAGCAGCCAAGCCAAAATGTGTTTTTTTTTAAACAGAGAACAAAAAAAGCTGCTATGGAAAAGTTTGGATTGTGAAGCGTGTAAGCGGGGGGATGGGCAGGCAGGGGGTCTCAAGGGGGGCATAGGAGGGGGCTGGCGGGGAATTTGAAGTGTGTCAGACGCGTGCAGCTTCCCAAACCAGCATCAGCCTCCAAATATAATCTCCAGGAATACAATGTACATGACCAGGGGCTAAAGTGACCCAGATACAAGCCTTAACATCTCTAGGCACAGTATAATAATATAAAATCATAAACATTGTAATAAAATTGTATATTTTGTGTAATGGAATGTCAGCTCTGTGCCAAACCTGGAAGAACATGGCTTTCTACTGATATACAGTATCACTCATCTACACACAATACAAGTGGTAACATGTAATCAAATAAATGATGAAACTGTATATCATATACTCAATGACCTCTACTGATGTTACACTTATTATGCAAGAAAGAGTAATATAATAAAAAACGCAATGCTATCGTACTGTGTACATATAGTATATATATTATACATATATTATATACATATAATAGTACATATATAGTACATATAACGCCCCAGAAAACATATCTAGCACAGTTATGTAAACGACACGCCACAGTATTCACGATTTACAATAGTTTAATAGATCATAGTCTATAGTACACATGTGCACATATAGTTCCCCTATATAAGATATCAAAAATGCTGAAAAATAACATAATAAAGCCTCCAAATCAATCATTTCCTACACAATATAGTAACATTCAATACAACAACAATGCTAATTTTACAAAAAAAGATCAGAACATTGGTATCTAATACAGAATTTGCTCGACAAATATTGGGTTATAGCGTTTTAATAGAAATCTATCCTGATCCAATTCTACTAGTAGATCGTAGTATACACCAGTTTAACATATACCATAGTTGGAAGAATCTATTATGTGGTTCTAGGGTATTTCCATGAATGTTATAGTTCTGGAATATGTTATTATAATGTTATAATGTAGAATATTTATATAGTAGCATCTTAACACGTTCTGATCCATATACAGATTTGATATCTGATGCCTCAACCCAAATCCTAAAGCACAGAGGAGATTTTCTAAGTCCATCATGATTGCACAGACATAGGAGTCATGTAGTAGTCATCTGCTGTGTGTGGATTGTGGGAATACAGGATAATTACAGCTTGGGATGCTGTTTAGCTTCCTACTGTTATGGGTTGTATATAATCCCAAACCAAGCCAAACTTGTGCACTATATCTCATACTTTTTATGGAGGACAAAGGCTTCCTTGTAAGTAGCACCAATCCAGCTATGACACCCTGCCAGCTGCTTGCTACTTTGTTACCCAAATTGGAAGGGGGGTGTTTAAACATTGACCCCCCAGATGGGGAACCCAAGCCAATATTTATTTCAATAGTCAAATCCCAACTGAAAATTCAAACTTAACAAGAGACAGGGGAGGGGGTGGGGTGGGACATGGAGGTGGTCCTGATGAGGGCAGGGATTACATATCAACCCATGCAGCCAATGAGATATCTGGGAACAGCACCAGGAACAAGTGGAGGGTGGTTAAGCCAGGTGCAGCTGGAGGTCTCTATCCAGGTTATGAAAGCCGCAATCATTTACATACATAGATGTCACATCTGCTCTTCTTGTTAAACCTACTGTTCTGCTGAAGGCTTCATATGTCACACTGACCCCCCATCCCTACCCCCACCCTTATATTTTAGGGGACATGCTGATTAGAAAAACACAAAATGCAGACAATATAAAACACTTTGTACGAAACTCATTAACGATGCAATCATCAATACTGTGCAGGACAGGTCCTCAGCCAATCAGAAGAGCCCTTTAATGTATCCCATATGCCCACATAATACAGTAGCTTGGCTTGGGGTGTAATTCCCAAGTGCAATTACCTGTCTAGGGGATTTGTCTCATCTAAGCTGTTAGAGTAAATATTTTAGATATATCATATATTATCTGAAAGTATTATGTATAACCGACGATACATAGATAGAAAGATATATCACATTATTATAATGTATACAATATAATGTGGAATCTTTATCTATCGCACTTCTATGTATCTAAAGTATGTTGTGTATATTATGTGTTAAAGATCTATCTGTCTCCTTTCTATCTCATGCATTCTATCTATCTCTCTCTGCCTATCTATCTCTATCTATCTATCTATCTATCCATCCTTTCTTATTTGAACTACTGTACCTTGTACTCACAATACTATAGATTATGTTATCTACACATTAGTGAATACACATAGAGCCACGTGTGTTAATGCAAATGTTAACTTTAGTCAAATTATCTTCTTGTTATCTTTTGCATATCAATGTTTCCCTCGAAACCTTTCCTGTGTGTTCTGTGAATCCACAGACCATTATACATTCAGTGTTGGCACAATACAAGCAACGAAGACACTTAGAAATGCAATGTGAAAACACCCTTCTTTTATTACATTGTTTCCTTTCTTAACTGATTAAAGAAAAACCTCTACTGAGAAAAGAAAAACCTCAGACACTATACAGAATATTAACGTTAAAGTAAAATATAGTAAGGTGAATATGTAAGGTTGGGTAAACCTAAGGTAAATATAGTAAAATATAGTATTGGAAATGAGATTCACTTGTGGATAGATAGATCGATAGTTTATAAAAGTAGATGACAGATATTTAGGTAACTGGACAGGGTAATAAGATAGATAATATAGGTAAAGGATAGACAGATATCAGGTAAGTAAAATAGATAGATAGATAGATAGATAGATAGATAGATAGATAGATAGTAGGTAGAGGATAGCTATATAGATGACTAGACAACAATAGATAACATGGTAGGAAGTTATACAAGAACGAATATATTACATATTTTGCAATTGGAATTATCTACCCATGAGCAAGAGATGGAAAAATAATTATATAGATTTGATAGTTGGACAGATAAATAGATAGATAGATCGACAGAATAATGAATAAATGAGAGAGAGAGAAAGATAGATAATAGAAAAATAAAGATAAATGTAAATGCAAGATAAAGTTAAAAAGGTAGCACAAATAATAAAATTAAGTTAATGTATTTATAGGAAGATTAAAATGTAGATTATAAATTGATATTAGATACATAGACAGGAATATAGATACATAGGTATGTTTAATGAATGATTATGTAGTGTCTTCAGTGACGTTATCATTCTGCAGTGTGTGAATATTGGATTGGTGGCTGATTTTCTTAAAATATATCATTCCTGTTTATTCTTATGATTTTATTTTTGCATACAAGTGCTGGAGTCAGTTACCTGTCCTGAACAGATGGCTCATAGAGGAGGGAAAAGTATTGGGAGTGTCCCCCAGAGGGTCTTTGTCCTTCCCCAGTGTGGGTGGAGTTTCCAGCTGAAGCTCCCATAAATAGCAGAGCAGCATCCCATAGCAGATACTACCTCTTACCTCCTGCACAGTGAGAGAGCACTGCTTGTCACTGAGCCATGGCACCCAGCATGATTATCTCAGAGTCTGCTCCCAGCTACCAGCCCAAGCCTGGCAAAAAGAGCAAGGAAGCCAGTGAGCTGAGAAAGGTGAGCGCATGGAAGATTCATTGTCTCTGCACTGACATGTTTTATGGTGACTCTGTTTTATGAGAAATGTAACTAGATATTAACAAATGTTCCTCCTTATTCTGCAGACTCTTAAACCTCTGATGGAGAAAAGGAGAAGAGCAAGGATAAATGAGAGTCTCAACCAGCTCAAGACACTCATCCTGCCTCTGATAGGAAAAGATGTAAGTACATTTATTATCATTGATATATTACTTTCATGGTCCTGTACATTAGCTCCTTGGATTCTACGGAGTTTCTGATTGTAACCTTCTCCCTCCATTTTTTTTCTCCATAGAATTCCAGATATTCCAAACTAGAAAAAGCTGATATTCTGGAGATGACAGTTCGTTTCCTCAAGGATATCCCACCAGTGCAGACACAAAGTAAGTACATGTTCTATAGTCATAACTAGGGCCTTATATCTGTATTGAGACATTTTAAAGGGAACAATACATAAACACTTGATGATATTAGTCCTTGAGGGTTAAGAAGTCCTAGCTATGTGACAGTAGATGAATAGGTGATAAAATATAGACTTGATGCTTGGATTGAGATCTAACCGTTCCTTTGTTCTTTTTCTTTTAAGATTCTACAGAAAAATACAGAGAGGGGTACAGAGCTTGTCTAGAACGCCTCAGTGGTCTCCTCAGGAAGAGTAATGCCATAGCTGGAGACACCTGCACTCGCCTTCTGGACCATCTGCAGAGGAGCCCAGAGCTTTGTTGTCAAGATTGCACCAAATCCCCCAGTGCTAAAGCCAACAGCAGTCCAAGAATTGTGCTTCACCTCAGCCCAAGAAGATCAGAGATGATCTGCTTCTCTCCAAACCAGGCAGCACCAAGACCACAAGCAATAAGCCCACCTCAGCCAACCAACTCCATTTGGAGACCTTGGTGAAGACCCGTCATGGGCCAAACAAAAACTAAGCTGCACCATCTGGGAAACCTGATGCAGACCAAGCATGGACTTATGGCTGAAATACAAGACTCCCATTATAATTTATTCCACACCCATCATTTCCTTTTGTAAATATGTTCCTACCTACACAACCACTTGCTGCATGGAAGATAATTCTGAGCAATACACTGTGGGGTCATTTAGTCCTTTAAGGGGATTGAATATATTAATATAGGGGTACAGTAAGAACCCTTGTGAACCCAAAGGGTTTTTAAATGAGTATGCGATTTGCATTATTTATTTTAACCACTTAGTTGCTGGAGGACAAAGCTTTGCTGGGCTCTCCACTGGCTAAAGGGTTAAATACGACGGGGCGACGTGCAACAAGGCTTTGTACATATGTATAATTTGCACATTTTGTTTACAGACATTTTTATTATAAAATCTATATTTTTACTTTAAGATAATAAAAGAAACAAAAGTTTAATTGTTTGGTGATCTGGTGTTTCTTTAGTCACACAACATTCCCGGTGGTTAATATATACAAGGACATATTCATTGTAACCCAGCTTTCCCAGTAATAGGTAACTGACTAGCAGACAAAAAAACTCAATGTGGCAAATTTATTAAGAAGAGAGCAAACTGCACTACATACAGTTTGCCTGTGTAGTGTACAGAGGGCACTAGAATCAGGATTTGTAGTGTCCGTTCTTCATGAATCTGGTGCCCCAATGTTCTTTGTTATAAAGAGGTTAAAAAATTTACATAACAGGACATATGCATGCGTTGGAGGGGACCCCCACCCTTCATATCAAAGCAGATTACAAAGAGTGGGCTAAACTCCGACAGATTATAAAAACTGGCAATTTATATGAGTAACTGCCATGTAGTACTACATTTCCCCTGAAGGGGCAGGCTACTGTACATTTCCCCCATGATAACAGTTGATTTAGCATAGGGGGTTATGGGAACAACAACAGTGGTCAGTTGACTTTCAAGCTGGCATCAGGTCACACAGAGATGGTCCCATAAATGGAATATCTTCTTTCAGGTTCCTTAAAAACATTAGAAACAAGAACAGATTGGAAAATCCAAAATCGCATCACAAGAGACAATAGTCAAATACCACTGGCCAAACAGGAGGGGGCTAGGTCCCCATGCACATCACCACAAGCACTGAGGATTTTAGGTCTAGGATACAGATTTATGATGATCTTCTGAAGGTTATTGGAGAACATTTGTGATTTTTAGGCTGCGGTAACATATTTTAGCTGTTCTATGCCAGAACCAGATACAGACTATCACATATTTGTGCACTTTGTATGATGAGCCTATGGGGCTTATTTACTAATGGCCCTGCGGCCACATTTTCGTCGAGTTTCCCGACTTTTCGGGGATTGTGCAAGGCATTGTGTTGCACACAATCGTTAGAAATATTCAGCAGCATGCAAACTTCCGCAGAAACACCCCCCACCGACCCATTCTACCAAGACCTCGATCCCCACTTCACGCCCCTACACGCCCCCTTGGCAGGGAGCTGGCCAATAGGGGGAAATAATCGCAAGTGTTATTTCAGGGCTTCTACACCAGTTTTCTGACGTAGAGGTGCTGATAAATATCCCCCAATGTGTCCAAACCATGGAATACATAGGGGGATATTTATCAGGGCTCAGCTTATTGCTAGCACTTGCAATTATTTTCCCCTATCCGCCACCTTCCCACCAGGGGCCATGCAGCCAGCGCGTCACTTTCCTGTCCCAACGCCTGCGCACTTGCTGCATTTATTTCTGCGCAGAATATTATATGCCGAGGGGTGGGCACAGCCAGAGGTTTTTGCGATAATACTCTAATGGGTTAATTTTTTTGGTAAAAATAGAATGATGATCTAAATTTATTAACTCTTTCCTGCAGTGAAAGAGAATAAAACAGCAGTTCATCGTATAATAAACAACAATTCTGTAGGTTAGGACTATTAAAGAGACAGCAAACATGTACAGGTTTTCTTAGGTTTTACTACTTTAGTAAATAAAACACCTTTTTAAGGAAACTGCATTTGCCTGAAACTGTCTGTGTCGCCATATTTGCTATAGCGTTTTTATTCCTCAATCAAAAGAGGATTATTAGGGTCTATTAATTGTGGAGAAAACTAGGGTTAGATTGTTACTGTTACAGGGTACATATGACTTTTTGATCGCTTTCTATAAGTTATTTTTGGGAGGTAGGAAGCACTAAAATTGCGATATTTAATCAGTTTTTTTATTTGCATTAGCTGCTTGGCCAAGGTTGATACGGATACAACAATATCATTTTTTGTGTGGGGGTGTTATTTTTTTTTTGCAAATATGTAATTATATATATATAGGGAAATAGGTGATTTTTGTGGGGTTTTAATTTTTTATTTATTAATTATTTTAAAACTTAAAAACTTTTTTTACTGTCCCACTAGGGGCCTCATTCCTTCTAAAGCAGTGGTTCTCAACCTGTGGGTCGGGACCCCAGCGGGGGTCGAGCGACCAAAACCGGGGGTCGCCTAAAGCCATTGGAGCCGAAATTTTACTGTGTTTTTACTGCGAGTTGCATGGTTTGGGGTCACCACGGCATGAGGAACTGTATTGCGGGGTCACAGCATTAGAAAGGTTGAGAACCACTGTTCTAAAGCTTTTAAAATTATGCTAATGAGCCAGAAGGGAACTGGGGGCAATACCAGAGCCCCTCCGTGCTGTAGCTTCACAGGATGTTACACTGTCTAGTAGCACTTCCACCTACCACTATTTTATATTACATCAGACAGAGGAAGGGGCTGAGGAAATAGGGGGGAATGAAAACCTGTGAAGCTACAACATGGAGGGGCTCTGATAATGCTCCCAAGAGCCCCTCAGCTTTATTAACATAATATGCTCTACCTATAATTTTTTTTCTAAGCTCCTGAGACAATTTTGCTTCCTTCACTTCCTTGAGACCATCTCCGAAGCAGCTTGATGTTCCTGTGATTATAGTTGCAAACATTCAGAAATTTAAGATCAAGGTGACTGTAGCCAAACTCCCTGGACGGTTGATGACAAATCAAAGAGATGAATGATATGAATGGTAACAGAATAGTCCAGAAACACTTTTAAAAAATGTAATGGTGAACTTCAAGCTCAAGGAACATCAGTGTTAGATCGCACCATCTGTCATTGTATGAGCCAAAATGGATTTAATGGGAGACAACCAAGAAGGACACTATTTCTGAAAACAGTTCATAAAAAAGCAAGAATTTACAAAACATGTTTTTCATCAACGTCTGCCAAATGGCATAACATTTTTACATTTTTGGCTAAGGAGCTGGTTGATGTTGCTGGGTTTTTTTTTTGGCGGGGCATGTTGTAGTTTGCAACAGTTTCTTTCTGGAGTGCATATGTTTTTTTGTTGGGTTTTTAGCGTTTTTTTCTACAATGCTCATCAAGCTGGTTCAATAATGATCTTTTTTAAATCTACGCTTGTTCTGGATGTGTTGATTAAGACTTTTTTTTGCGTTATATGTCTCTTTTTATGTTTATGTGGCTTATGGGCATTTTTATTAATTTATTAATGTATTTTAATTTATTTAATTTATTTTGATTAACTTTATTTATTTTCAGAACAATTAAACAATTAAAAAAAAATAAAAATGTATTACTACCCCCATAAGACATGAACAAGCAATCACCTGATTGCTTGTTCGTGATAATACCCTGCAATACTGATGGGGTATTAGCTGTGTCAGCCTATGCACATACAGTACATAGGCTGACACTGTGCCCTTAGTATCCCGTCAAAGATGGGATCTTACAGGCTCTGCCTGCCGGTGAGAGTGATCAGAACCCCTCGAAGAGGGCGTGGGGTGGGGATGGGCGAACGTGAGTTATAAACCCCTGTCAAATGTAACAAGTCAAATACCCGCGATCGGAGCCCACTCTGACTGCAGGTGTTACACTGCAATGGCAGCTATTATTTATAGCTGACACCCAGTGTATTCTGATGACGGTTCAGCTCCGATCTCCGAGCGTTAAGTAGTTAATTCTGTTGAGCTTGGTTGAAAAGCAATGCCTGTCTCTGATTTGTTCATTTTCATAGATATTTTATGTATTTTATACTTTTATCAGATATAAGTTATTTCTGTGCCCATTGTGGGACTTTCTTTCATTAAAAGAGGGGTACCAACAATTTTATCCTCGTGTGTATGTGGAGTCAGTATGTGGTCACCACAATCTCTGACAGACAATGATGAATGAAATACTAGGGTTGGTAGTCCTATACTTGTAACCTCCAGTGTAGAAGTCTGAATAGATTTAAACAAAGAAGCATCACATTACCATAATTAAGGGGCAATAATACTTTATCAGTAACCACATACACCGCTCCCATGCCAAATGCAATGGCTTCATAGCTGGAGGCTGTGGAAAATTGTCTCCCACCTGAACACAGGAGGTGATACCTGTTCCCTATGAAGAGAGAATCAGTCACAAAATGAGGGCTGTAAATATGACTATAAACATAGAAAGATGAAAGTAATTATATACAGGCAGTCCCTACTTAAGGAAACCCGATTTACAGACGACCCCTAGTTAAAGACCGGCCCCTCTGCCCACTGTGACCTCTGGTGAAGTCTCTGGATGTTACTATAGTCCCAGACTGCAATGATCAGCTGTAAGGTGTCTGTAATGAAGATTTATTGATAATCCTTGGTCCCATTACAGCAAAAAATTTTGAAACTCCAATTGGAGTTTGTCCAATTTGTCTGGATCTACAATTATAAAATATACAGTTTTGACTTACATATAAATTCAACTTAAAACCAAACCTATGGACCCTATCTTGTATGTAACCCGGGGACTGCCTGTAAAGATATTTTAGATAGAAGTTTTAATATTTAATACACCTTTTTTCAAGGCTTGCAAAATGTGTAGTATATACCAAAACGTTGTGACACAAGGAATAAAGCCACCACCTTCTTTTTATTGGCACCTAGAGTACTGCCTGCTATTTTCATTCATACCTACAAGAGGTCCTGTTGGAGACCTACCGGCTTTTGTGCCCCTCCTTGGCAGGAGTATATAATTGTGCTGCCTTGGACTATCACTTAATATAGATAGTTACTGTACATAGACTGATAGATAGATATGACATAGGTAGATAGATATCACATAGGTAGATAGATATGATATAGGTAGATGGATATTCTGCCATGTTTTGAATTCTATATACTATGAGTGTTTATTTATCCAAGTCCATGGTGTACACCCAGTGTCGGACTGGCCCACCAGAGTACCAGAGGATCCTTTGGTGGGCCCTGGTTCAACCCAATACTGAACCCTAGAGGTCCATCAGAAAACAACACAATTTAAAGGCTGCTAGAGTATATTTCCTGGGGGATAATAAAGAGTGGGCCCCCCGGATTGATTTTCTCTGGTGGGCCTAGGGAAACCCAGTCCGACACTGTGTACACCCATAGTTGATATTGGTGCTGCTGGACACTATTTGAATCTAGATAGATAGATAGATAGATAGGAGATAGATACAGTAGATAGAAAGATTATGGGAAGAATACATTCAGTGGGTACCTACCTCTAGTAAAGCATTCATATAAAATTTTCTAGTTGCCCTTACTAAAAAGATATGTATGTATAAAGCATATATTAATTAATTTAATCCCAGAGGTCTCCAATACCTAGGAGCATCCACCTCCTATATTCCTTACATACTTCCCAGATTCTCCCTCTGCAGAAGACCAAAGGAGTTTTCCCTAGAGCAGTGATGGCTAACCTATGGCACTGGTGCCAGAGGTGGCACTCAGAGCCCTTTCTGTGGGCACTCAGGCCATCACCAGAGATGACTCCAGGTATCTTCCTGCAGTCCCAGACAGCCCAGGACTTGCTGTGTACAGATATATTTTAAAGTGACAGCTCTACCTGGGACTATTTTCTGCTTTATTGGTGTCCTCGGGTGCTGGTATCAATGAAAACTGTGACAGAGAAGGGAGTATAAATCACAAATTAAATTTCTGTGTTGGCACTTTGCGATAAATAAGCGGGTCTTTGTTGTAGTTTGGGCACTTGGCCTCTAAAAGGTTTGCCATCACTGCCCTAGAGGGATGGTAAAACGGATACTATGTTGATGCATCCTGTATATATTGGCAGAATCTACCAACAATTATCTAACAAGCAAGAGAAGAGTTATGTGGCTTACCTCCACTTCAATGGCAGTAAGCTGCAATACCAGACATAAACTATAGACAGGTGTGGCGCTGTTTCTGAATTTTGTTACAACATTGAACTGATTATACTATAAGTATACTACAGCATCACTTCTTTAGTAGCCGGGAATAAGGTGTTGAACAATAGGCAGATTTCTCCCCTGTTGTTGGAACTCCGGCTCGTGTCTTGTCTTGTTCAGGAGCAGCTCCATCTTTACGATGTGCTATTATCCCAATGAATCAGTCACCTCCCGAATGTATGGAAATGCAGTGACCACACGTTGAGGGATAATGAGGGAGGGAGACAACAAAGACACAATGCTGCTACTGTTTAGTAATGCCTTGGTGTGTCCTGGAAGTGACTATACTGCACATGGATTGTCCATATGAGGCACTCACTTATTGAGAGAAAGCAATAACAGGCGGGGTCACTTACCTGTTTATTACAGGACATAAGAGATTTATATCACACTGTGTCACTTCTTGTCTACACATGGGAATGACAAAGGTGTGAAAGTAAGCCTGGGGTTGATGAAAGGAGGATCAGCACTGGGCCTTTACGCTACAAGACATCTGTATGTTGAGTCTTGCTCATAAGGTCTGGAGAATTTTGTGTTTTTTGATCCACAATCTGTAAAATAAGTGCATAACCTCCTATATCTATATAGTTCTCACAACTCTCAGACCACCAATGGTTTTACAAACTATTGATCGCCTTAGACTAGTGTTGGAGAACCTTTCCGAGACCGAGTGCCCAAACTGTAACCCAGAACCAACTTATTTTTTGCAATAAGTGCTAATACAGCGATTGGAGCAGTAACTTATTGCTATTGTATTGCTGCCTGCTCTTCCACAACTTTTAACACATCAGTGTCCTGCAGACATTAATAACATTGAAAAGGTGGGAATTATTATTGTAGCTCCCTCAAGGGCCCCTCATATATGAAAAATTACTGGACTTGGTCCTCGAGCTTCAATTATAATTCAGTCCTATCCAAACCTTTAAAATAGCGCTAAACGTGACTTGTCCTGGGCTGCCTGGGACCGGAGGATTAGGAGCTCGTCTGATAATCTCTATGCTGGGAAAAGTCCCATGTGACCAATGTCCTAGACCATAAAGTCCAGCTACAGTGATATGGTTACAGGGGCATAACTAAAGTGCTAGCAGCCATAGCAGCTGCTATGGGGCCCGCAATGTCAGGGGGCCCTGTCATCTGTCCTGACACAATAAAGAATGGAGGATGTGCACCATTATATACATATTATCCTGCACATTGTACAGGATAATATGCATATAACAGCGCACATCTTCCAGACTACACAGCATGAATCGGAAGCTCAGATAAGAAATGTAAAGGGAGAGGAAGGAGACATCAGAGCAATAGGACTATGGATCTCTTGTCTCTATTTCCTTCTGTCTATTTCCCCCATAAGGTCAGCAGTTACTGGGTCAGATCTAAGTGTAAAAATCTATACATCAGTGCTTAAATATGTGTGCGTGAGTGTATAAATGTGTGTTTGTGTGTAAGAGTGTATGTGTGAGTATATAATTATGTATATTTTCTGAGGGTGTGGGGGGGCCTGTTCTGTTTTGGGGCACTGCCTCTCCTAGGTATGCCACTGTATGATTATATTAAAGCTAAGTCTTTTAAATTTTTACACATTTTCACCAAGAACTGATGGCAAAACAAGACTCTAACAGAATGGGCTGACTTTGTTTATAGCTATTATTGGTAAATCTATGCCATATCCAACATACTGTCACTAGCAATATAGTTACCACATTTTGATACTTACATGTTTGATACTTACAAATCTTGTGGCATAGCTGCTATTTGCCAAAACTATAAGAGGGGGATACGTTTAAGTTACAATTTTTCTGTAAAATGTAAAAAATGTTGCCAAATTGTCTTTGGATAGACAACTATTTATTTGGAGTGTGATAATTGGTCACAACTCTTTTGGGGATCAAGGCCCAAAATGGCAATAATTCAAGATCCAAGATTCACTTTGCTGAAGCTTAGCCAATTTTTTCAAAATATTAAGTTTGGGTCTGAACCTATTCATTCCAATTTGTTGTTGCTCCGTATGTCTTGGAAAATAGTATACAATTCCCTCTAGTACTAAAATGTGAAAAGTTCTTATCTCATTTGGTTACACTTGGGGGAATTACAGAATGCTGGAGAGCATGGACCACTTCCTGCTTCAGTGCCCCTCTAACACAGTAGTGTACAACCGGGTGGGCGCTTCCATCCATTGGCCCGAGTTGGCCGGTCTCTCCTATGCGGAGTGGGCCTATGGAGCATTCAGAGGCCTGGGTGGCCGGGACCGCTGCACGTTATTCCTAGTTAGTCTAGTGGTTAGATACCACATGTGGAACGCACGGTGTTTAGTGTCGACGCAGCGTAAAATGCTCCCGGTGGATGAGGTGGTTAGGAACATTCTGGGTGACCTGGTGAAGGTGCGCTCTCTGGAGTATGAGAGCCTGGGCACGGGGAGGGCCTCTATCCTTTGGAGGGAGTTCTCCTTTAGTGTCCCTTAGTCTGTCATCTCCTCTCCTGGTGTTGGGCTGATGCTGCACAGTAGATTTTTGTTTTGTGTTCTGAGTATATAGTGATGTAGGGCTGCAGGAGCCAAACCTGGGCTTTATGTGGTTGGTTTATCTGGTTGGTTTATATGATTGTATTCATCATGTTGTAAATAGTGTTTATATTGTATGTATATATTGTATATAGTGGGCTTTGGGATATAGTGTTAGGTTGGGAGGGGGATGATGGTGGTGGGATTTTGGAACTGATATTGATCTGGAATGGACACTGGTCTGGACTTCTTAATGCAAACTTTGGACATTAGACCAGTGTCTCAGGGAGGGAGTGGGCATGGGATTCAGTTTAGTGTAGGGCGCATTTTGTTTAATAAAAAAAAAAAAAATGTTTTTGGGTGTAGGATGTGTTGTTTGTGTGGGGTGGTCTGTTATTAGAGGGTGGAGGGTGTGTTTATGTTCATTTGTGTTAATGATATCTTATGTTAGCTAGGTGTGAATGAGGCTGGACCAGCAGGTGAGTTGTTGTAAATATTTTGTATATATTGTACATAATGTTTGTTTTATGTTTTTGTTATGTTTTATATTATATATTTTAATAAAAGATCTACAGAATGACATAAGTATCTAGCCATCATTTTAAGAGACTTGTCTAAACCAAATCTGGTGCAGGAAAAAATGGGAGATTCGTACCAAGTCTAGGAACCAATGAGTTGAAATCTGCAGTTTTGTCTGCCATACATCTTCAGTAGACGTGATAGATCTATATAAACCGCACCATACAATTATCATTGGCTTCCCTCCAGCAGAGCTCAGCTGTCAGTCAGTGGTGAAGCTTTCTCCATATTAATTGAGTTGTTTAATTACTAGTTGATGGAGAAGTAAACAGAAGACAATTGCAGGTCAATGTCAGCACCAAAACAACTGCACTTTCTGGTTTCCGTGTATATACCTCCTTGTCTACACAACCTGGCGCTGCACCAGCAGGCCATCACCTCTGTATGTGATAAGATCTCCTTAGCTGGTGCTGAACTCGAGACACACGCCTGGAAGGGAGGGTAATCATTATGTCTCAGCCATTTCATACACGCTGTAGGCGAGTTGCCCAGACATGCATATGTAGAAGTGAGCAGGCCCTGGGCCCACTCCCACTGAGTAAGCAGTTTCACTTGGCGTTTCCCAGGCGAGGCCACAGGCAGGTGAAGGTTTTGTAATAAGTCTGAATAAGCACTTCAGAAGCGTGAGAAAACATCAGGCTTAATGGCTCAGGATCAGTCCACACGTGTGAAGCAACCGCAGGTCAACCACCACCCCAGTGCCATATACACATACATAGGCGGCACACTTGTCTCCTGGCTAGGACATGTTCCGCCTGATGCCGTAGGACCTGCTACAATTCATTCAGCAGCAAATGCTGTGCCCTTGTCAAGTTTTATGAGCTTCCTATGAGCCACTCATTATATGTATTTATTTAATGTATATGTGAGTCTAGGACTGAATGTAACAGGGGGCTATGTGATTTAAAGGGGTTTCCCGGGACCCAAGCTATTACTGACCTATCCTTAGCATAGGTCATTGCTTGGTTATTGGTGTGGGGTGCCTACTATTACACCATATCAGCTTTTTGGCATTACAGATTGAGCCAGGAGAAAGCAAGAGCAACTTCCATTACATCTTATGGGATAAGTGCAGTGAGCCAAGACAACCATATACTGCAATACTGTAGAAAGATCTTCACGATGCTGCACCTCCCTGGCCCTCCTCCCTCATCTCAGCCTATTGCCCAACCGCTGTTCTTTGATCTCAGTGATCTATGATTACTCTCTTCTTTAATTTGAACCTCCATTAACATCTCCAGGACTTCTGCAGAGCTGCACCAATTCTCTGGAATGTCCTACCCAGGACTATCACAGTCTAATACCCAACCACCAAATCTTCAAACATGTTCTCAAAATCCACCTCTTCAGGCAGGCTGATCACATTTAGGAACTGTAACTTATTATACCTCCTGTGCTCCTCCTCTCCTCTCCTTTCATTCAATTGTTTCATATAACTTTGTTATTTCTCTGTAATGCCTTGTTTGTAATCAAGAATGATGAATAAAGAACACTTACTCGTAGATCCAGGCACTGTGAGTGTGATAATCTTCTTATATTTATTATCCATGGCTTCCTTCCTTCTAAAATCAACTTTTATAACTATTCTAATGAGCCTGAGGGGCTCCGCTGGGTGTTTCCAGAGCCCCTCCATGCTGTATTTTCACTAGTCAACATATGTCTCTAATGGAAAAAGAAAAGTTTTGGCTTTTGGAAGACAGGAAGTATTAAAATTGGAAGAAGCGGAAACCCGGCCTGGTTCTTACGTGGGTTAAGTTTCAGGGGAGATTAGGGTGTATTTTTTTCTTTGGCCTTTGACTATTAAAGGAAATCTACCATCCACCATGATAAAACAGGGGCACTTACTCATAGATCCAGGCACAGTGACTGTGGTAATCTTCTTATATTTGTTATCCATGGACTCCTTCCTTCTAAAAAAAATATAACAATTATGGTAATGAGCCTGAGGGGCTACCCTAGCCCCACAGTGATCTGGCTTTACAGATTGTTGAACTGTCTCTCCCTCTCCCCTGCTCCCCCAGTACAGCAGGAAGAAAGCTCACTGAACAAGTGCTGAGGGAATGGGGAGGAGGATGAGACAGCTTTAAAGCCAGATCACAGTGGGGCTAGGGTACCACCGCAGGCTCATTAGCATGATTTTAAAAGGTGATTTTAGAAGGAGGTCATGGATAGCAAATCTAAGAACATTACCACAGTCACAGTGCCTGGATCTATGAGTAAGTGTCCCTGGTTTATCATGATGGATTTTGATGGTAGATTAAAGCTATGTCCTTAGTGCTATCTGTAGCACATATGTCAACGTCCGATTCTGTCAAGTTATTTTGGAAATCTTTCAGTAAGTTCACTAGATGTTCATTTGCTTATTTCCCAGTTCTGTGACCCCCAAATTGAAGGAGTGCGGGAGCAATATTTAAATTCTACTTCTACTTAAATTCTACTAGATAGAACTGGGTATATTTTATTCCCTTAAGGTTTCAACTGAATAACAAGTTTTTTGTATATACAACCAACGCGCGAGCCCCGAGGACATTCGCTCCAGTTCTCACCGCATACAAGTTTCATGGGAAAATCTATAATCTAAATACAATTTCATATGTTCCCAGATGCACAACTCTTTATCAATTACTTTTATCTGCATTTAGGCAAAATTCAGTAAAGCCTTAGGCACCGAAAAAAAGAAAGGCATTTCTGAAGAACTGTAAAGTGAAGAATTCATATCAAGTGGCATTTTATACAAGGCTTTAGTTGAAACTTGCTGATTTATACGGAGCACTCTGCACTAAGCAGATGTGAACAGCTCATATCAACAAGTGGCATAATGACTAAACTGCGGACCCGTGCTGTCACCTGAGGCTGGTCTACTGATGACACCATAAATGAGGGGCCAAAGGATAGGGTGATAATATGTGAGAATGACCCCTTGGAATAAAGCTGCCAGTGATGGAAAAGCAGAGGTGTAGTTATAGGGTTCAGAGGGCCCAAAGTCCTTTATACCAACACAGGGTCGGCTCCAGGTTTCAGTAGGCCCCTGGGCAATAGAGCCTTAGTGGGCCCCTTTGCGGTGAACTCATGTGGCAACATTAAAAATTCAGAAACTGACTAAAATATTTCCTAGTTTATCATTCCCAAATAGCCCTGCATTGGTCATTTTAAATACAGCCGCCTCATAGTTTAACTATATACGGCTCCATCTTGGTTCTATTATATACAGCCCCCATGGATTCATTACATACAGCCCCCCTCACACCTCAACAGGCACTGCCGGGCTGCTAAGAACTGATATTCAGCTGCGTGGGGCCCCCCCTCCAGCAACTCTGGGTCATGCCACTTGCTCGGGTATGCCTGGTACTGGCAGCGGCCCTGTACCAACAGTATTATACATGGCACATGGTAGCGTCACGAGATTAAAATGATAACACTAGAAAGAGGGTCCTGGCTCACATCTGCACACTAGCTTTAGCCAGTGTACATTCAGAGCTGAAAGTTTTCAGTCTATAGTAAAATTTTAAGCAGGAACTGGGACAGTAAACCTCATGATATATCTACCGCAGCGGGATGGGGGGGGGCTATTATACGCGGTATAATAAATGTCCCCCTATATTACTACATTGTACTGTAGGCACTTCTATCTACAACTATGATATATTCTTTGTCTTGAATAGAAGTAAAGAGGTCCATAACTTTATAGAACTCTGCAGGTCTCCACCATGGAGGTGCATCAGTCCCATTTATAGAAGATAACACTCATAAAGTGATTGTTTAGGTTGAATCATATTCTCCAGGTCTCGTGCTCCTATCCATGAAAGGTAATACAGGGATCAAAGGGCATTTGTTTGAGTCCAGGTGATCTTCCCTAAAAAAAGTACTTGTGGTAAGTAATAGACGTCTGTTAATGAGATTGTTCCACGATTGATGTCGGTTCAAAGGTTACAAAGCGATGATGATCCCATGAGTGTAACTTTTCACTGATAATGAGATGCTACCTGTGCCCAGCAGTGGAATCAGCTCTCCTTGTTGTTGCTGGAAATAAAGGGGATATTTAGGGTTAGCTGCATATTCACTCTTGTGCTTTGATGATCTTATCTCTAGACTGGGGATCACCTCTCTAAGACATGATCAAAGGCTTACAAGGAGATAGACATGCTAGCACAATGCAGTCACTCACTCCAGCAACACAGTTCTATTCAGGTGAGGTTTATTATCTTCATAGATTATGTGTAACCACAGACTTATCTCCTATGATACCATGATTGCCATAATGGGATGTTTCTCCTTTAAAGGAGCAGATATGTGGAGGAGGATATTTACAGTCATTGTGATAACAGTGTTGTTAAACATCTCTTGTTTTGATACGTTGTTGCACCGCAGTGATATAAAAAAACAAATATATAATAAATAATAATATTTAGATACTTTATTACGCCTATAATTACGTTGTAAGGTGTAAGTAAATACTCTACAAATAGGACATATACCAAGTAAACTGGTCCAAATTTAAACAAAATGGTGGTGAAATTTAGAATGTACACATTTTGTCAGTAAGATGCTGATTTAGTTAATGTGGCCATTTATTAGCTTTTTAAGTGGGGTGGGCTAGAAAAAACCTCAAATCTGTAATTGATTTTTGACATTTTTTTTGGTGTCCTATGAAAAAAACCCGTTTGTACTCACCTTTCCGACGCCCCCTGCAGGTCCTCTTCTGTCTTCTTGAGCTCAGTCTTCCGATCCCCCCGCCATTGGAACACACTATGATGTCGGCAAG
The DNA here is from genome assembly GCA_019512145.1 of Engystomops pustulosus. Lineage (NCBI taxonomy): Eukaryota > Metazoa > Chordata > Amphibia > Anura > Leptodactylidae > Engystomops > Engystomops pustulosus. The sequence goes on from CM033646.1 coordinate 125,191,197, forward strand.
CGTCTGACGTCACGGTATATACAACAACAGGGACCCAGATTCGGAGGAAGACAGAATGATCAGAAGACAGAATGACCTGCATGGGCAGGTGAGGACAGAGTTTTATTTTTATATAGGCTGGGGATGGGGGTTGCTGGCTATATACCAGAGGTAAGGCACTGTCAATATACTAGGGGATCATGCAGTAGCGATATATTGGGTGGGGGGCAGGCAGTGGCTATATACTGGGGGGGCTATATACTGTGGTGGCAGGCAGGACCGGATCATAGACGTGGCACACGGGGTGCGTGCCCCGGCACCCCCACCACTTTGCCGTCAAAGGGGCTCCCACCAAATGTGGGCCATTTGGGCAGTCGCATGACCGCCCAAATCGCCAACAGTGTATTTGATTCTGAGTTCCCTGGACCAAATCCCGCTGATGTGCCTGACTTAAGTCTATGGGACAGTGAGGGAACAATAAGTTTCCTGGTCTGCCATAGACAAACGAATGTAAACAAACATGGTGGCGCTCTGCTGCTGGTGCACAGTGTGTGATGTCGCACTGTGTGACATCACGGAGCCGTGACTTAACGGCGCCACCTCTAGCATGGTGCCGCCATCTTTGTTTACATCTGATATCCACCCTGACACCGCGAGGGAAGAGGAGGATGGCGCGCATCAGGGGAACTGTATATAGTTATTATAGGGGGATTGTATATATTTATTATGGGGGGTGTATATAGCAATAATAGGAGTCTGCATATAGTTATTTATTATAGGGAGTGTATGTAGTTATTATAGGGCGGCTGTATATAGTTGTCATAGGGGGCTGTATATAATTATTATAGGGGGACTGTATATCGTTATAATAGGAAGGCTGTATATAGTTATTATAGGGAGGCTGTATATAGTTATTGTTGGGGGGCTATACATAGTGATTACTGAGGGAGCTTTATATAGTGATTGCTGGGGGCTGTATATAGTGATTACTGGGAGCTGTATACAGTGATTGTTGGGGGTGCTATATATAGTGATTTCCGGGGAGCTGTATATATTTATTACTGGGGGCTGTATATAGTGATTACTGTGGGAGCTGTATATAGTGATTACTGGGAGCTGTATATAGTGATTGCTGGGGTAGCTGTATATAGTGATTGCTGGGGGAGCTGTATATAGTGATCACTGGGGGAGCTGTATACAGCGATTGGTGGGGGAGCTGTATATAGTGAATCCTGGGGGGCTGTATATAGGGATTCCTGGGGAAGCTTTAAATAGTGATTGCTGGGAGAGCTCAATACATTGTTTGCTGGGGGAGCTGTTTATAGTGATTGCTGGGGGAGCTGTATAGTGATTGCTGGGGGCTGTATACAGTTATTGCTGGAGGAGCTGTATACAGTGATTGCTGGGGGAGCTGTATACAGTTATTGCTGGAGAAGCTGTATACATTAATTGCTGGGGGAGCTGTATATAGTGATTGCTGGGGGAGCTGTATATAGTGGTTTCTGGGAGAGATGTATACAGTGATTGCTAGGGGAAGTTGTATAGAGTGATTGCTGGGGGAGCTGTATATAGTGATTGCTGAAGGCTGTATACAGTTATTGCTGGAGGAGCTGTATACAGTGATTCCTGGGGGAGCTGTATGTAGTGATTCCTGGGGGATTTGTATATAGTGATTGATATGGGAGCTGTATATAGTGATTGCTAGGGGCTGTATATAGTGATTCCTGGGGGGCTGTATACAGTGATTACTGGGGGAGCTGTATATAGTGATTGCTGGGGGAGCTGTATACACTGATTGCTGGGGGAGCTGTATATAGTGAATGCTGGGGGAGCTGTATACAGTGATTGCTGAGGGAGCTGTATACAGTGATTGCTGGAGGAGCTGCATACAGTGATTGCTGGGGAAGCTGTATACAGTGATTGCTGGGGGAGCTGTATATAGTGATTCCTGGGGGAACTGTATATAGTGATTGATAGGGGAGCTGTATATAGTGATTGCTAGGGGCTGTATATAGTGATTGCTGGGGGAGATGTATACAGTGATTGCTGGGGTCTATATATAGTGATTCCTGGGGGCTGTATACAGTGATTACTGGGGGAGCTGTATATAGTGATTGCTGTGGGAGGTGTATATAGTGATTGCTGGGGGCTGTATACAGTTATTGCTGGAAGAGCTGTATACAGTGATCGCTGGGAGAACTGTATATTGTGATTGCTGGGGAAGCTGCTTATAGAGATTGCTGGGGGAGCTGTATATAGTGATTGCTGGGGGAGCTGTATATAGTGATTGCTGGGGGAGCTGTATATAGGGATTGCTGGGGAGCTGTATAGAGTGATTGCTGGGGGAGCTGTATATAGTGGTTGCTGGGGTAGCTGTATATAGTGGTTGCTGGGGGAGCTGTATACAGTGATTGCTGGGGGAGCTGCATATAGGGATTGATAGGGGAGCTGTATAAAGTAATTACTGGGGGCTGTATATAGCCGGTGGCTAGATACTAGGGGGCAGAGGCAGGCTATATACTAGGGGACAGATGCTGGCTATATACTCGGGGACTGTTGGCTATATACTAGGAGACATGGGCTTCTGGCAATATGCCTGGGATTAGGGGCTGTCTATGTAACAAAAATATATTCACTATAAAACTTTCCATCCACAATTATCTTTATGACTGTTGCTCTTTTGGGAGCATCTGGCTGTAAAATAGAAGCCCAAATGTAGTTAGCATGGAAAAAAAGGAGAACAAAAATGTAAATTTGTGGTTTGCACCTTTTATTAACTCCACAAAAAATTAATAAATACTCCTTTTCTTATACTTGAAATACTTGCAGGGGGCATGGAGGTGGTGAATTACATCATGGACAGCTACCATTTTCCTTCATTTACATATCCCATCTAGGATCCGTGAATCACAAAGATTTATAAAAGCCCCTGAAAAATTAAATAAATATAACAATGATCACAAACTAAGTAAATAATAACCATCACTTGAACAATGACAAAAAATAATTACATGATAAAAGTATTATTAGGACCCTCACTCCTATTCTTTCCTTTAACCATGCTTTTGCTCTATTATGTCTTATTTTATTTGTAAACGTACCCCATGATCTGTAAATCTCTGCCGAATATGATGGCGCTATAAAAATAAAATGCATTATTATTAATGTGGCTGCAATTCTATGCAAGAACCTTGAAAAAGCTTCACTCTTATTGTTTCCATATAACTATGTTTGTGCTCTGTGTTGTATATTATATTAACTTTAATAGAAAACAAAGTGATTGTACGCCCTCTACTGGCAATTTAAATGAAAAACCTTTTATTTTAGTTTTGGTTGAGCCCTACATTATTAAACACTGCCCCTAGTGGGCACTAATGGAAATGTTAGTTTAAAATTTGCATGTAATTGTGATTTCCTCATCTTAAATAATTTCTTGAAACAAAACCAACACCAGTGGTGCGGATACCCCATCAAAAATGTCATGTCATGTCATGTCATCTTACTTTGAGCATCAATAGCAGCTTGTTAATGACATCTAATGCTGTACACTAATTGCATACATCACAACACTTTGGGGTACATTTACTTACCAGGTCCTGCGCGTTCCCCAATCCGGAGTGTCTACTTACATCATGCGCCTGATATCCTGAATGTGTCGCTCCCCACTCAGGTCCGCCGGAGTTCACCATCTTCTTCCCGGTGCATGTAAGTGCATGTCTTGCAACACAATTTCAAAGTTAAATCCCACGCTCTGTCCGAATCAGTCACATGAAAATCAGCGTGATTGCGCCAAAATCCGTTCAGATGCGACACTATCCCCTTCTATATCCCTGTCCCAGCAGCGCGATTCCCGGAAAAGTCGGAAAACCCGACGGAAATGCGGCCCCAGCACCATTAGTAAATAAGCCCCTTTGTGTCTACCCCTGTCACCACCATATAGCACAATTCCCCTTTAGTGCCCCCCAACTCCCTGTGCCTCATATTGTGGCTTCACACATTCTGACTCCCTCATATTATGCCCCCATTTCCCCCTCACATTGTACTCTCTTATATTCTGTCTCTCCTCATATTTAGCCACCAGCAGCTCCACCTCATATTGTGGCTCATCATATTCGGACACCCTTCATATTATGCCCACATTTCCCCCTCACATTGTAGTCTATTATATTCTGGCCCTCCTCATATTTGATCCCCCCATGCTTCACCCCATATTATGCCCCAGTGACCCCAGCTTGCCGTTAATGTGTGGTCCCCTAATATTGTGCCGCACAGCCTGCCTTATACTATACCCCCAGCAGTTCCCCCTTATGTTATGCCACCCAAAAATCCCCCTTTTATGTCCACCCCAGCAACGCCCCCTCATATTATGACACACAGCAGCTGCAACTCATATCATGTCTCACCTCAGCAGCGCCACCTCATATTATACCCCTATCCAGCAACTCCACCATATATTATGTCTCCCCCATCAGCTCCACGTTGTATCATATCCCCCCTAAGCAGCTCCCCTTCACATTATGTCCCCTCATGTCCTTGTTCATTTTAATGCTTGCTGTGATAAACCCCAAATCTCGTCAATTAAGGCTTACAGGACTGCACACATGCACCCAGATACACACTCTTCTACAGTTCACCTGGACACACAGAGGCAGATTTACTTACCCGGTCCATTTGCGATCCAGCGGCGGGTTCTCCGATGCTGATTCTTGTCTTCCGGCGATTCACTAAGGTAGTGCGCCCGATGTCCACCAGGTGTCGCTGCTGTGCTGAAGTCCCTCGGAGTTCACTGGAGTTCACCAAGCTAAGCTGGGTGCAGGTAAGTGCGTGTCAAGCGATTTCCTTCGCGTGCATGCCGGCGCCGATGTGCCACAATCCGATCGCGTGCGCGAAAAACGCGGGGCAATTCAGGAAAAAATTGTAATATTTGGGAAACGCGTCGTAAAAATGAGATTCGGGCCCTTAGTAAATGACCCCCATTGTGCTTATAGCTACTGCTAGCACACACTCACAGGATAACACAAGGTAATTTATTTCTCCAAATGTATGGGGAAGTACAGAGCCACAAGAAATAACTTATTAAAGGACAATTTAATATGTAAAAGAACAAAGCGTATAGGTTACTATTATATACACTCACCGGCCACTTTATTAGGTACACCTGTCCAACTGCTCGTTAACACTTAATTTCTAATCAGACAATCACATAGCGGCAACTCAGTGCATTTAGGCATGTAGACATGGTCAAGACAATCTCCTGCAGTTCAAACCGAGCATCAGTATGGGGAAGAAAGGTGATTTGAGTGCCTTTGAACGTGGCATGGTTGTTGGTGACAGAAGGGCTGGTCTGAGTATTTCAGAAACTGCTGATCTACTGGGATTTTCACGCACAACCATCTCTAGGGTTTACAGAGAATGGTCCGAAAAAGAAAAAACATCCAGTGAACGGCAGTTCTGAGGGCGGAAATGCCTTGTTGATGCCAGAGGTCAGAGGAGAATGGTTCGAGCTGATAGAAAGGCAACAGTGACTCAAATCACCACCCGTTACAACTAAGGTAGGCAGAAGAGCATCTCTGAACGCACAGTACGTTGAACTTTGAGGCAGATGGGCTACAGCAGCAGAAGACCACACCGGGTGCCACTCCTTTCATCTAAGAACAGGAAACTGAGGCTACAATTTGCACAAGCTCATCGAAATTGGACAGTAGAAGATTGGAAAAATGTTGCCTGGTCTGATGAGTCTCGACATTCGGATGGTAGGGTCAGAATTTGGCATCAACAACATGAAAGCATGGATCCATCCTGCCTTGTATCAACGGTTCAGGCTGCTGGTGGTGGTGTCATGGTGTGGGGAATATTTTCTTGGCACTCTTTGGGCCCCTTGGTACCAATTGAGCATCGTTGCAACGCCACAGCCTACCTGAGTATTGTTGCTGACCATGTCCATCCCTTTATGACCACAATGTACCCAACATCTGATGGCTACTTTCAGCAGGATAATGCGCCATGTCATAAAGCTGGAATCATCTCAGACTGGTTTCTTGAACATGACAATGAGTTCACTGTACTCAAATGGCCTCCACAGTCACCAGATCTCAATCCAATAGAGTATCTTTGGGATGTGGTGGAACGGGAGATTCGCATCATGGATGTGCAGCCGACAAATCTGCAGCAACTGTGTGATGACATCATGTCAATATGGACCAAAATCTCTGAGGAATGCTTCCAGCACCTTGTTGAATCTATGCCACGAAGAATTGAGGCAGTTCTGAAGGCAAAAGGGGGTCCAACCCGTTACTAGCATGGTGTACCTAATAAAGTGGCCGGTGAGTGTATAATAAACAGACATACATAAAAGCAAGACAGGTAAAGTAAAAATACAAAGGAACAAAAAAAGAAAAACAGACCTCTTACTAATTAGTTATATCAGGCAAAGAGATCCCCAGAGGAGGAATTATTCAAGTAAAACTATACCATTCAAACATGTTTGGCAGTCCAGTATTGACTAGACACTCCTGGCCTGTGACTGATGAAAAGCGTTCTCCTTAACATATTTAATGTTGTTGGCGGCCATCATTTCTACTCAGTGTGAATCAATTTTCATTTGTGAACAACACTGAGGCCCACAGAAACCTTGCCATCATTGATGCTCCATGGCCTATGCAAGATACGGACATCTGTGCCTGGTGGTGTGGTCAGGTACCTTGCAGGTCATCGAGCAAGCAGACCACGCTGATGTAATTGATTTTGAATGGTGTGACGTGATACTTGAGTGCCTCTCATTTGCCTTAAATGTATGAGATGTGCCCTAACAATTGTTGTTGCGGTGCACAATTCGCCCCTACAGAGCTACTCACGGAACAAGACCGGTCCACAAAGTATCAATGATAAAGCAGTTTTTTTGAGAGAAAATAATCAATTTTCCTTCTAGCCGGAGCTCCAGGGTTCTTCTAATCCTTCTCCTATAGTGTTAGATATCCATTCGATGAAATCCAGCATTAGCAATGACACCGCGTTTATTCCCCTTTCGTCTCTTAACTGATTCTTGTCCGACGATATTGCTAAGAGGAACATACAGGCAAATGGTGTAAGTGTTTCAACAGGTTAAGAATTTATAAAAAAACATATTCACAAACATAAGTAAAATTCCGCATCAAAATTAATAGCGGGACGCTAGCTCAACCAAGCTGACAAGAATCAGTTAAGAGACCAAAGGGGGATAAATGCGGTGGTGCTGGTCTGAACTGAGGCATAATTTCATCAGAAGGATCTGTCATTGCTAATGCTGGATTTCATTGAATGGATATCTAACACTATAGGAGAAGGATTAGAAGAACTCTGGAGTGTCCTAACAATGTCTTCTGCCACACCCCTGCCAACGTGTAGGCACGGGAGTAGTTGCAAACTGTTGAAGAATATACAACAGCTTCAGCTTATGTTAGAGGACTTGGGTCATACAGACAGCAGGTGGTGCTGTGTTAAGTGTTAATATGTTTACTTATAAACTGCTCTGTTAGATCTCTCTTGTATCCTCCACGTTTGTAAGAACCCAGTACCAGAATGTGCTGTTGACCTTTTAGGCCCATTGCCTGCTACCAGTTGTTCAATAAAGAATCGTGAGTTTATTTGCACAACGTTGCCTCCGTCTGATGCCTGAATACAGCTGTCTACCACCACGGGCTCCCCATCCATTACCCAGGGACTTATCTTACAGACACTCAGGATCTTCCCCAGGGAGAACCAGCACATCAGCCTCTCCATCCATATTTCTTGCACACACCACCTGCTGGAGACCTGCCAGGCTGTAGGACAGCCCTCCGGTCTCCATAACAAGCACCGTGCCCTAGGACGCAATCGCCAGCCACTCCAGTATTCTGGGCCCCGGCTGCCTCCAGGCCCCAAGAAAAGGCTAGGGATTCTGAACTTCTTCTATGACTCATTCAGTCTTTCTGTTGAAACCTGTCGATCACACTCTGTGAGGTCGCTTTCACGCATGGCGCTTTGATCACATTTTGAAACGCATTTTGAAATGCAATGGAAAAGGCCCATCCCCGATCACACATTGATATAACATTGCATTTCCTGCACGTTTACTCAACACATAGAAATCCCGTTACCTCAATGACGCATTTTTGTTGGGTTTCCCGACTTTTCGGGGATTGCGTCAGGGATTGTGTCGCACACGATCATTTTTTGGCGCATCGGCGCCAGACAAACCGCGGGATTTAAAATTGGGTCGCAAGCCAAGCACTTACATGCACCAGGAAGAAGAAGGTGAACTCCGGCAGACCTGATCGGGGAAGCAACACATGCAGGATATCGGGTACATGCTCGTAGTGAAGTCTGAATCACAGACTTCATCCTCATCAGACATTCCAGATCGGGGATCGCGCAGGGAGCGGGTAAGTAAATGTGCCTCAATGTGTAATCGTGGGGGGAGCGTTTTAATCGACACTCTAAGCTCATCACTTCTAACAATCCTGCTCAAAGACTTGCTATGGCGAGGTCCTGTTGATCAATTGTTAGGCTTTGTCTTGATGTTTCATGATGTCAAAATGTGACCAGCAGAATGAGGAGGACTGTTTAAATTCCTATTCTAATTGAAGCAGGAAATTTATTGGGCTATACATGGATCAAACACCTGAATCTTGTCATTGAGCTCCTTGCTTGAGAACAGCAAGTTGAAAAAAGGAATGAAACATTGAAGAGCCAGACATTTAGGGTGCGGTCACACGTGATGTTTGCGATGCGTTTTTAAAGGCATGGTAACATGTAAAGCGCATGTGTTCCTGCAATTCATTAAAAAATGCATTGCAAATGCTATGAGTGAACGCACCCTCAAAGGTTTAGAGAAAGTCACATCAAGTTCACCTGTGACAGTTACAGCACATTTTAGATTCACCCTGAAATCAATTTATCACGTTGGCTTTGTCACTTTGATAAATCTGGCAGGAGTGTTCTTTTTCTAAAAAAAAAGTTGTAGTTATGTTAAAAAGTTCTTATACGCCAAGGGGGCTGAAGTGGATTTGCGACTTTTTATGCGGCTTTGGTAAAACTCGCAATTCATAAATCCTGCCTTGCACTAGCCAACAGAACAAGCTCTTATGTTTGTATGGCATAAAACGCTCCTTTCATGCTTTTGGTGGCAAAAAGTTGTAAAAACCATGAAGTGACTTTTTTGTGCCCTGGAGCTAAAAACGTCCCATAAACTCTCTTTCTAAAGACTCTTTATGTTACATCCTTCTCTGCATATAGCACCATAAAACATGTAGAAGTACAAAACAGAAAACTATTTCTTTTTCACCTTTTTACTGCCCCAAGTTGCCCAATAACCCTTAGTGGTGTGCCTCCACTGGATGCAGATCATGCAATTACTATAGGACCCATGGGTCCAAGGGGCCTCTGGGCCCCATAGCTATCAGCTGTTCCAATTACAGTGGGGCCAAAAGCCACTTACAATAAATTGTATATGCTTTTTTAAGTTGCAGACACCAAAGAGTAGTAGAGTACACAGGCACAGAGACCTCTGCCTTCCACAGCACAATCTGTTACTTAAAGATGGTGCCATCTGTGTCTTGCTCACAGGAGCCGTCAGTCATACATTGTTTTATTGTACACTGCATTCAAGGTCCTGTGTACAGTAGGGGGGGGGACTGCCCTGGGAGCACTATTTGGGAGGGATAACTCTGGAAGAGAACGGTTAAGAAGGATCTGCCTGGGAGAACACTGTCTGGGAGATCTCCAAAGTGGGACCACTTTCTGTAGGATCTTCCTTGGGAGCACTTTCAGGGGAGCCTTGTCTCTCAGGAGCACTTACAGTGACCCGGTTAGGGGTGGCCCCAACGATATGGTGGGTCAATCAGGCACCATTGAGGTGTCACCAGGTGTTTCTGCTCTATGGCTGGGATGGTAAGGTGTGGTGCCTTCCAATGGGAAAAAAGTCCAGAGAGTCCGGGTCTGCAGTGAACAGTCAGCTTCTTTACTGAAGAAATTCAGGTACAAAGCAATACAATGAAAGCACAGGGCTGACTGCGCCAATCTCCTCCCTTACAGAAAAAGTGTTCTGCGCTGAGGAAAGGCCTGGGCTATCACTCTTTGTTAAAAGACTGGTACCCAGGCCAAAGGTAATGAGCCCAGGGTCTATGGCATAGTATCCCCATCTCGGCCTTCTCTTCTGTTTTTTTCAGGTAGACTGGAAGCCTTTTCCTCGCCTTCTCTGTTCCATTACTGCAAGACACTAGGAAATGGTTAGTAAACAACTTTGCATACAGCACCTGTCCTTCTAAAAGTCAGAAAATCTTCTTTCCTAGTAAACAAGTCTGTTTTTCTCCTGCAAAACAATTTCTTCTATAGCGATAGAACATTACTAGCTTCTTTTTACTTATTGTGCATTAACCCTCTCTGCAGCTCTATACAAATACAGTGCTGTTACACAAAATGTATAAAACAAAACTCTATCAATTAATGCAAGTTAACTTGTGGTATAAAATAAAGTAAGAAGTGTTGACTTCGTATAGGGGAAATATTTAATTGTCCACAAATGTCCAAATTACAGTGCCCTGTAAAGAGGGGAGTGGCATTGTATGTAGATGGGGGGAACACTTTTTCTTTGGGGGGGGGGGGGGGGGGCGGAGGGAGGGGGGGGGGGGAGGGGGGGGGGGGGGGGGGGGGGGCACTGCAGTAGAGTGGAGGCAGAATCGAGTGGGAGGAGACGCTGCTGTATAAAGAAGGGTGTAAAGGCACTGTAAGGGGCACTGTAAGGGTTGCTGTATAGCAGAAGAGGGTGGCTTTAAATAATGTCATTAAGGAGGTGCTGTGTAGAGTTACATATATCAAGGTGATATTTCACCATAAGTGACATTGGTTTTGATGAAGCAGTTCAATATCAACTAGGCAGAGAGTAATTAATTAAATAATAAATTGGCCAAAAATAACGTAGACACAAACTAGTATAGCTGTATCCACGGAGATATGATGAGACCTTCGTGTATCTTTATTTTATACCCTTCTTAAGGTAGGAGGGTTTATCGATTTACGTACGTAACTCAAGACAGTATAATGGATAATACACAAAAATGTGCAAAATCGTGCAAAAAATAGAACATGGACATGTGTTTCCCATTAAGACAATTATACAGATGTCATCATATTGTTTATCGGATCTTGGATTATACTCCTCTGCATCCTTCCAAATCCAAGCCAAAGGCCTACTATTGTCCAAGAACCATAAACCACATTCCTGTATCTTATGCTGTTAGTGTGTACAAAGTTCATTCAGGCATATAGTGAAGAAGCTGATACGTTAATTATTGCTTTAACTATTTCTTTAATAAAACTGAGTAAATTAAACTACTTTAACATTTTTTTAGTGTCGCATTGTAGAGATGTGGAGAAATTGCAGACATCTGGAGATGAGGAGGTAGGATCAGCTTCTTGCTACCTCCACACATGTCCCCTCCTCTTCAGCAGACGTGTTGAGGGAATATCTCTGGTTGGTGGAGCAACAGCAGGGGTATGTGTGCTCTGCTGCTGCTCTACTTATCAAACCTCCTGCTTAGTAAAACTACATGATGCGGCATCACGTCATCAAGGGGCCGCATATCCCTTTTCATCAGGCAGCATCAGCGGCAGCAGCGACAGGACGAGGGGGTTATTCATGGGATGAAAATTCATGGGGGTAATGTGTGAAATACATTAGGGATTTTAGGCAAAATGGCAGCACCCTGCGCTGTTGGCATGCTAGTGATAGCACGTGCGGTATAGCCATTTAAATACTGTCGGCTCGGCCCATGACATTTCCCCACCGACCCCAACTTCCTCACATATAGAGAGAAGCAATAACCGGGTACAGCCACTACATACAGGAGCTCTGGCCCTTAAAGGAAACCTACCATTAAAAATCTATTAAGGTAGATCTGATGGTAGGTTACTATTAACCTACCTTGCCCTAATCTGTCATAGCTAGAGATGAGCGATGTGTTTTTCACACATATTGTTCTTCACACACTATTGTGAAGAACACCGTTCTGCACACGTGTCTTCGGGTAAGTTAGCACATGTATGCGAACATCTGCAATGTGTTCTTCACTGTGTTCTTTCAGTGAAAACATCTGCAAATATCTGCAATGTGTTCTTCAGTGTTCTTCTTTCAATGTGTCCTTTCAGTGAAAAATGCTTGAGTCTCCCATTGACTTCAATGGGGTTCATTATTCGATACTTGCACTTGAGCATCAGGAAAAGTTTGTCTCGAATAACGAGCACTCAAGCATTTTAGTGCTCGCTCATCTCTAGTCTTAACCTAAAGCTAAAATTCTCTCTTAACTAAAATAAACTTTATCTACCTATTATGGAAGTTTTCCAGAGAGGTTACCGGTGTATGTATCAACACTGATGCCAGTGATACTGCACATGCACAGAGCTCTGATGGAGTCGGGAACAGTGAACTTCTCTTTCTTGGACGACACATGGAAAAGACACAACAGGTGGATATAGACATATGAAGAGCTACGGGAAAAGATGGAAACCTCTCGGCCATCACCAGAATTTATTCTCAATGAAACACTGACTGACATGGACACGTGACTGATAACCTATGCAAGTATCTTGTATCCTGTATTCTGCAACCTGGATGACGGCAATAAAGGAGACTTTTTAAAAGTATCATCGAGTCCTTCTGGTATCCCCTGAGTGACGTATTTTGGGAATAATCACTTTGACACCAAGTATAGTTATTTGTATCAAATTACATTTAACAATGCATAGAACAATAGAGACAATATTTAAGAATATTTAACAGTCTGTGCCAGATTTTTGTCTAAGTTTGCACTAAAAAGAACATCTTTGGAGCTGGCACATGTATTTATGAAAGGTTTGCATCACTTTCATGTTGCAGCTTCACTTTAGAAAACGGTTCACCTATTAGGGTACATTAGTGCATAATCTGAGTTTGTTCCACATTTATCACTGCTACTCGACAGAATTGTGACACACACTCTATATTGAAAGAGCCCCAAAAAGAAAAGGTGGAACGGTAGCAGCACCGATTGCTCCAGATAATTGAACACTGTGCTTCACTATTAAGTTATTTGACGCAACCTGCACATGAATGAGGAAAATTTATAGGTTTAGGTAAAGATAGATTAGGGTTTAGCAGGTGAATAGGAAGCTACCACCAGATTTAGCTTAATACCATAGGTAGATGTCTGATGTTTCCTTTAATTTCTTACAATAATCAACACATGTCTTTTGTCATTTAGCATCTAGTGACATCATCACAGGCCTGTCACAGCTCATCTTCTCCACCTCTCAGCTCTGCTGAAAAGTGTTGCATGCAGGGCCGCGTTCTGCCATGCATATGAATATATCTCGCCTCAGGCGGCAGAATGCCAATCATATGGTGGGCGATTTGGGCATCCTTTAGCGCCCTAATCGGCCACCAGGTAAATCCATTGCACCTGCCACTTTAAGACAGTTGCGATCTACATCCGTTTGATGATGTCACGCTGCCTGTGCGGAGCCGCGGGTGACAAGAGGAGAAGAGGAAGGGAGCAAACAGACTGCATGTAAGTATAAGTTTTATTATTTTTATTGGCAAAACTGGGGAAGGGGGGCCTCGGGGATGTCAATATATAATCATATGGGCGCCGAAAACTCTTTATACTGGGAGTTAGACTTGATGGGGGAATTCTATATGGTTGTACATAATATAAATAAATAGGCAGGTGGCTATATGTTAGGCTGTAAATAAATTAATTGTGAGGGGGGGCTTCTGAATATAATAAAACTGGGTTGGGGAAATTTATATATGGGGGAGTTAATAATTAAACTAGAGGGACTACATAGCAGGTTGTGTATAGTAAAACTGAGGGGGGCTCCAAATATGGGGGGAACATATTAATTAAACTGGGGGTGCTATATGGGAGGCTGTGTATAATTATACTAGAGAAGGTGGGCTATATATTAGGGTCAGATACTTATTCAACTGGGGCGGTGGACTATATGGGCTACTGTTTATAATTAAACTAGTGATTTCTTTGTATGGGTCTGGATTTTAATGAAACTGGGGCAGCTGTTAATAGGGTAATGAATTTAACTAAGCTGGGAGGGCTGTATACGTGGGGCCAGATTTTATTTAAGAAGGAGAGGGTCTGTATATAATTTAAATATATTAGAGGGGGTGCTGTACATGCTATAATACAAGTAGAATATTTATATATAATGAAGAAATGTTTTATACGTGGGGCAGCATGTGGTCAGTTGTGTTGTGAGGGGTATATATTATTTAGGTGCACAGTGTTGTTATCCAGGTGAGGTTATACTGTGACTGTGGTATTTTTAGGGACACCAAGCAGACATGTGCTACACAGAGCTGAAGCCAAATTTAGCTGTGATATGTCATGGATGGGAAAACTCAAAATAAAGTCCTCTTCCTTATGGAAAAGCTTGTCATCTATAAGGTACTAGTCTCAGAATCTGCAGACAATAATAGATTGACAGTGAGTCTGCCTGTGGGGATGTTAACAATTGTTAGTAAAGTTTTCAGCATTTACTGAACCTGGTGTGGATAATGGAATGGGAGTAGGCTACTGCAGGTGGGGGCAGCATTTTAGTTTTCGCCTCAGGCAGCAAATATCCTAGAATTGGCCATGTGCCAATTCTAGGACAACAGTGTTCATACATTGTTGGATCATCCTTAGCTGCAGTATGTTAAGGGATGTCTTTTACAGCTTTACTCATGTCCCCGCTCATGACAAAAGGGACCACCAGACTATTGTTTTCAGCCTGTGATAAACATTACATACAGATGTATGTACAGATGTTTGAGATGACTTCTAAAAATAGTTGGACACACTATATGTCATTTGGGGTATCAGACTGAATGCATATGCATGATATACTTTTCAGATTGGTAATTAGTAAAAACCTGAAAAAATGCACATTTTGTTTTCACTCAAAATTTCTTAATTTCTAGCTTAAAAAGTACAGGTGTGGCGCAGAGGTTATTGCATGTGGCCATGCTGTTTTATTCAAGATACAGATCCACTGCTGGCTATTATAAGGGCAAAACTTAAAATACATCTTTTTTAACCTAGAGAAATTGGGCTAAAATTATAACAACTATGAGAATGCCGCAAAGCAATAAAAAAAAATCAGACGGCTATAATTACATCAAAACCCCTTAATACAATACTGTTGGAATCTTGGCATATGATCAGCAGTAACTATGACATCATAGAAGTCACAGCATCACAACAGCTGCAGGGTATTTATAGGTCAGAACAGAAGTCGGCATGTCACTTGAAGAAGACATCTTGAAGAGGACAGGTCCACGTGAGTAGCTCTTTGTAGCCCACTAATTTGTTTGTATATATTGTCCAGAGAAAATTAAATTGTAAGCTCTGATGAGCAAATCATTTATTATACTATTAGATTGTAAGCTCTAGATTGGGGCAGGATATTGTGATATAACATTACTTTTTATTTACAGTTACAAAGGTAAAAGTATTCATCGTGATAGTTGGGGTTTGTACAGCCCCTATTAGATTGTAAGCTCTAGATTGGGGCAGATAAATACTGTTGTATTAGACTGTGAGCTCTTATGAGCGAGACTTTCATTGTGTTATTAGATTGTAGCAGGCTTATTTTTTACTATTATACTGTGAGCTCTTAGAAGCTGACATTTAGAGGTCAGAACAGAAGCCGGCATGTCACTTGAAGAAGACATCTTGAAGAGGACAGGTCCACGTGAGTAGCTCTTTGTAGCCCACAAATTTGTTTGTATATATTGTCCAGAGAAAATTAAATTGTAAGCTCTGATGAGCAAATCATTTATTATACTATTAGATTGTAAGCTCTAGATTGGGGCAGGATATTGTGACATAACATTACTTTTTATTTACAGTTACATATATTAAAGTATTCATCGTGATAGTTGGGGTTTGTACAGCCCCTATTAGATTGTAAGCACTAGATTGGGGCAGTTAAATACTTTTTGTATTAGACTGTGAGCTCTTATGAGCGAGACTTTCATTGTGTTATTAGATTGTAGCAGGCTTATTTTTTACTATTATACTGTGAGCTCTTAGGAGCTGACAATTAGAGGTCAGAACAGTATTAGTATTTAGAGGTCAGAACAGAAGCCGGCATGTCACTTGAAGAAGACATCTTGAAGAGGACAGGTCCACGTGAGT
>CM033646.1:125208532-125233364 GCA_019512145.1 Engystomops pustulosus
TACAATCGTACTGATGATCTTCTCCTGGACTGGGCCCTTGTGACGCTTCTCCAAACGTGTTCTGCAATGCTGGCGGAGGAGCCGAGGAGGACTCGGCGGTTTTGGGTTCATCCCATTGTCGCTCAGCGGCCAAGGAGGGGTCACTTCAGGAACTTGTACGCTGACCTGCGGCAGCATCCGGACAAGTTTCACAACTACGTTCGGATGACTGTGACTTCCTTTGATCGTCTTTTGGCGGACCTGCGATCGGGGCTCCGGTTTCAGGATACCAATATGAGGCGGTCTGTGACACCAGAGGAACGGCTCATCGTGACACTGCGGTAAGTTTTTGCAAGTATATACATTTCATTATTTCAAGTTGGGCTGTCTGTTCCACTGGGAACTTCGTTTGCTTCGCTGCATTATGAGTTCCTGCTGGGCGTTTCCACTATTTCGATGATCGTGAGAACGACCTGCGAAGTGATATGGGAGCGACTGGAGGGGTCATTTCAGGAACTTGTACGCTGACCTGCGGCAGCATCCGAACAAGTTTCACAACTACGTTCGGATGACTGTGACTTCCTTTGATCGTCTTTTGGCGGACCTGCGATCAGGGCTTCGGTTTCAGGATACCAATATGAGGCGGTCTGTGACACCAGAGGAACGGCTCATCGTTACACTGCGGTAAGTTTTTGCAAGTATATACATTTCATTATTTCAAGTTGGGCTGTTTAAATATTAATTTTTTTTTTTTTTTTAGGTTTCTTGCCACTGGGAACTCGTTTGCTTCGCTGCATTATGAGTTCCTGCTGGGCGTTTCCACCATTTCGATGATCGTGAGAACGACCTGCGAAGTGATATGGGAGCGACTGGACAAACATGTACAAAACAAATTGTGGAGGGCCTCTTTCACAATATGATACACCATGTGACCATCTGTATCTGATGGACTCTCCGGCGTGCTCCCAAAAGCCGCTCCTCACAAAAAAGGAACTCTGTATATTCACTTTACTGTGTATATCTGATATCTTCCATACCAATACATGCAATTTTTCAAAAAATCCGCTTATACAAAAAGTGGCCTATCCACAACCTCCTAGAATGTAATTCTATATAACAGTGGCGATAATCCATAATATAATCCTTTCCGGTGTGAATTTCACAACCGGTCTTTCGATACGATAACTCGTTATGTCATTATATTCTCTTTACCATGCATATCGCTTATCCTTCCTATAAATGTATGGATTTTTACATACCCTCTCTTTCCCCAAGTTCCACAATTTTTAATTGTATAGTCCCCATGCACTCGCCCTACCCCCCTATCCTACCTTCTACCCCCAGAAACCTAAAGGACAACAAAAAAAAAAAAAAAAAAAAAAAAAAAAAAAAAAAAAAGAAATTATTCTCCCTTTGGATCTCTCTCTCCCCCCACCCCAACACCTTACCTCAGCCATCTCGTGCACCCAGTATCCTATCTTCTTCTCTAGAAAACTTGTTATTTATCCATGGTCGCCAGTCAGCTCGTATTTTTCCTACCCCCAAATCCCCACTCAATGCTTTTGCAAAACCATCCACTAAGATAGTATTGTTAACAATTCTCTGCCACATCCTAATTGTCGGAGTATCTTTAGTCATCCATTTTCGAACAAGACAAAATCTTGCTGCAAATAATAATTTTTTCACCACATATGGCTTAGTTGTCTTGTAACAGCCTGCGTCTAAAATACCCAAGACACAGGTTTGTATTGTATCGTGGATAGTGATATTAAAGATCTCTTTTATCTCCGCCAGTACCCCCCGCCAAAAGGCCCTAATCTTAGGACAAAACCACATCAAGTGGATGTCATCTGCCTTTTCCATACCGCACCTAGTACAGCTGAAAATCTTAGTCCCAAATCTTGACAATGTTTTTGGTGTATAATAAATTCGATTTAAAATAAACAACTGGGTCTGGCGGTGGGCGGGAATAGAAAAAACCCTCCTCACATCTAGGAACACCCTTTCCCAGACCTTGTCCTCCAGAATCCCTACCTCGCTGACCCACCTATTTATTATTTTCTTTAGATTATTATCTTTCTCATTTGCAGGCCAACATCTCAGCAACTTATGACTTTTGAATTTGGTGCCTATCAGGGCACTAAGACATTCCATGAATGGGTGTAGTTCCTCCGGGGCACCCACTGACTCATCCAATGTTTTCCACCAATGTTTAATTTGTAAATATGTGTAGTAACCCGAGGGACCGATCCCATACTCCTGTTGCAGTTGCTGAAAGGGTTTAAATGCACCATTGTCAAGAAATTGTTTGATATATTTTACATTGTGTTTTAGCCATGGTTTTGCATTTGTATCTGGCACCTTCCACCTCCTATTGCCCCACATAGGGGATATTGGTAGAATGCCTTTGTTATTAGATTGGAGCTTAAGCTCCTTCCATATTTCCGACATCAAATGTAGGGTAGGGGAGATGGTCTCTATTTTGGGTACTCTCCAAATTTCTGTCTCCAGAATTTCCAGAACATTATATCCATAGATCTTTAATTGGGAGCTGCATACAAATGAGAAGGGGGTTTTGTCCCAGACCGAGATATACTTTACCTGAGAAATGAGGAAATACTTTCTCAGATCTGGTAATCCAAATCCCCCCCTCTCATACGGTTGTTGCAGGACCTCCTTCTTAATTCTGGGTTGTTTTCCCCGCCAAACCAATTCTGCAAGGAGGCTTTCGATGATTTTAAATACCCGCTGGGGGATCATAATTGGGGAGGCGGCAAGTGCATATAGCAACTTGGGAAGAATGAGCATCTTAATCACTGCAACCCTACCCATCATATTAAGGGGCAGACTTTTCCATGTTTTTACCTTCTTCCTAATTTCCGCTACCTTTGGGAGAATATTATTCTCCACAAAGTCTAAAATATTGGCTGAGATGTTAATGCCAAGGTATTTTACTACTCCACCCCTAGGAATGGTAATAAGTCCCTGTGGGGCAGGAACATCAGATTCATCAAGGGGCAACCATGCGGACTTGTGCCAGTTTATACACAGGCCGGATAGCTTCTCAAACTCCTGAAAAATCTGAAACACTCTGGACATAGACTCATATTGACCGAGAAATAACAAAACATCATCGGCATACAGTGAAATCTTCTCGTGGGCTTCCCCCTGTCTGAAACCAACTATCTCACGATCCCGTCTAATCCTACAAGCCAGGGGTTCCATTGCGATAGCAAACAGGAGTGGTGATAGTGGACACCCCTGGCGAGTACCCCTATTCAGTTTGAATGAACTAGATACAATGCCATTAATCATTACCCTGGCCGACGGGTCGGCATATAGAAGTCTCACCCAGGAGATGAATCTCGTCCCGAACCCCATCTGGGTCATCGTGTGCCACAAGAACCTCCACTCCAGAGTGTCGAAGGCCTGGGAGGCGTCCAGGAGGAGCAGAGAGCGCTGCCCAGGACCGGACGGCATAAGCTGCATGTTGAGAAAAAGTCTGCGGAGATTATCGAGAGTTGATCCGCCTGGCATAAAGCCGTTTTGATCTGTATGAACTACCTCCCTAATCACCTTTTTTAATCTCTCCGCCAATACCTTGGCAAGGAGTTTATTGTCAACATTAATCAAGGAGATGGGGCGATAAGCGTCAACCTTTCTGATATCCTTATCTGGTTTGGGTATTAAAATTATTAATGCTTCCCTCATAGAGGGTGTTAACATACCTTTACTAAGTGAAAAATTCCATGTTTCTACTAGGTGCCCCAATAACTCTTCCCCATACATCCTATAGAATTCAAAAGGAATGCCGTCCAGTCCCGGGGTGCTACCCCCCGCCCCCCGTGAAAGCGCCTGTCGGACCTCTTCAACCCCTATATCTTTGTCTAGCGTGTTCTTACTTATCTCAGTTATTTGAGGAATGGATCCTGCTTCCAAAAATTCCATTATTTCCTCCCGGGGGGGAAAGTTGCGGGAAGTATATAATTCCTCGTAATATTTAGTGACCACTTTCATAATCTCCTCTGGTTTAGTCGTGTAACCACCATCGTGTGTTTCAATACATGGAATATATGCTTTTTCCCTATTCTCCCTAATTAAATTGGCCAACATTTTCCCTGAGACATTTGCCTGCAGGCCACTTTTCCTAGCCTGAGCAGAGATTTTCCTGTCTGCCTGATTTTTTAGCACCTCAATATAGCACTGCGAGGTTTCCTCCCACGCCTGTCTATTAGCTTCTACTGGCTGTCTAAGGAAAACCTCTTCTAATTCCTTAACCTTACTTTCCAGTTCCTGTAACTCCTTATTTAATTGTGATTTGTAATAACATAACTGTGCTTTATATTCCCCCCTAATGAAAGCTTTTGCCGTGTCCCAAACCATATCTTTCCCTGCGGAATCCGCATTACGTGAGAAAAAAAGTTTCAAATTGTTAATAAATCGATCCTGTCGACCCAATACCCCTAACCACGTGGGCGAGATTCTTATCTCATAGGATTTTTTATGTGTCCCTAGTTTAATAAAGACTATCAATGGTGAGTGGTCTGAGACCCCTCTAAGTCCAAATGTAATTTTTTCAATTAAATTTAGGGCCTTACTATTGGTTATCGCCATATCCAACCTAGAAAAGACCTGATGTGTTGCAGAATAGCAAGAATATTCCCTTTTTCCTGGGTTTAGGATACGCCAAGTGTCAAACCAATTAAACCCACTGATCAATTGAGAAAGTGACGAATTTTTATGTGTAGACACCCTCCCCGTCTTTATTTGTTGCGTGTCAATGTGGTGATCCATAACCGTGTTAAGGTCCCCTAACAGAAGATTATTAGATTGGAGCTTAAGCTCTTTCCATATTTCCAACATCAGATGTAGGGTGGGGGAGATGGTCTCTATTTTGGGTACTCTCCAGATTTCTGTCTCCAGAATTTCCAAAACGTTATATCCATAGATCTTTAATTGGAGACTGCATACAAATGAGAAGGGGGTTTTGTCCCAGACCGAGATATACTTTGTCTGAGAGATAAGGAAATACTTTCTCAGATCTGGTAATCCAAATCCCCCCTCTCATACGGCTGTTGCAGGATCTCCTTCTTAAGTCTGGGTTGTTTTCCCCGCCAAACCAATTCTGCAAGGAGGCTTTCAATAATTTTAAATACCCTCTGGGGGATAATTATTGGGGAAGCCGCAAGTGCATATAGCAACTTGGGAAGAATTAACATCTTGATAACTGCAACCCTACCCATCATATTAAGTGGCAGACTTTTCCATGTTTTTACCTTCTTCCTTATTTCCGCCACCTTTGGTAGAATATTATTCTCCACAAAGTCTAAGATATTGGCTGAGATGTTAATACCGAGGTATTTTACTACTCCACCCTTAGGAATGGTAATAAGTTCCTGTGGGGCAGGATCATCAAATTCATCGAGGGGCAACCATGCAGACTTGTGCCAATTTATACACAGGCCGGAAAGCTTCTCATACTCCTCAAAAATCTGAAACACTCTAGACATAGACCCGTATTGACCGAGAAATAACAGAACATCATCGGCGTACAGTGAGATCTTCTCGTGGGCTTCCCCCTGTCTGAAACCCACTATATCCCAATCCCGTCTAATCCTACAGGCCAGGGGTTCCATTGCAATAGCAAACAAGAGTGGTGATAGTGGACACCCCTGGTGGGTACCCCTATTCAATTTAAAGGATCTGGATACAACACCATTAATCATTACTCTGGCCGATGGGTCGGCGTATAGGAGTCTCACCCAGGAGATGAATCTCTTCCCGAACCCCATCTGGGTCATCGTGTGCCACAAAAACCTCCACTCCAAGGTGTCGAAGGCCCTAGAGGCGTCCAGGAGAAGCAGGGAGCGCTGCCCAGGACTGGATGGCATAAGCTGCATGTTGAGGAAGAGTCTACGGAGATTATCAAGAGTTGATCCACCTGGCATAAAGCCATTTTGATCTGGGTGTACTGCCTCTCTAATCACCTTCTTTAATCTCTCCGCCAGTACCTTGGCAAGGAGTTTGTTGTCAACATTAATCAAAGAAATGGGACGATAAGCATCTACCTTTCGGGTATCCTTATCTGGTTTGGGTATTAAAATGATTAATGCTTCCCTCATGGAGGGTGTTAACATGCCTTTATTAAGTGAAAAATTCCATGTTTCCACTAGGTGCCCCAATAGCTCCTCCCCATACATCTTATAGAATTCAAAAGGGATGCCATCCAGTCCTGGGGTGCTACCCCCCGCCCCCCGTGAGAGCGCCTGTCTGACCTCTTCAACCCCTATATCTTTATCTAACATGTTCTTACTTATCTCAGTTATTTGAGGAATAGATCCTACTTCCAAAAATTCTGTTATTTCCTCCAGAGGGGGGGAGTTGCGAGAGGTGTATAGTTCCTCATAATATCTAGTGACCACTTCCGTAATCTCCTCCGGTTTAGTCGTGTAACCACCGTCGTGTGTTTCGATACATAGAATATGTGCTTTCTCCCTATTATCCCTAATTAAGTTGGCCAACATTTTCCCAGAGACATTTGCCTGCAGGCCACTTTTTCTAGCCTGAGCCGGGATTTTCCTATCTGCCTGATTTTTTAGCACCTCAGTATAGCACTGCAAGGTTTCCTCCCACGCCTGTCTATTAGCTTCTAACGGCTGTCTAAGGAAAGCCTCTTCTAATTCCTTAACCTTAATTTCCAATTCCTGTAACTCCTTATTTAATTGTGATTTATAATAACATAATTGTGCTTTTATATTCCCCCCTAATGAAGGCTTTTGCCGTGTCCCAAACTGTCTTTCCCTGCGGAGTCCGCATTACGTGAGAAGAAAAGTTTCAAGTTATTAATAAAGCGGTCCTGACGACCCAATACCCCTAACCACGTGGGCGAAATCCTTATCTCGTAGGATTTTTTTGTGTGTCCCTAGTTTAATAAAAACTATCAGTGGTGCATGATCCGAGACCCCTCTAAGTCCAAATGTGATTTTTTTCAATTAAATTTAAGGCCTTACTATTAGTTATCGCCATGTCCAACCGAGAAAAGACCTGGTGTGATGCTGAATAGCATGAATATTCCCTTTTTCCTGGGTTTAAGATACGCCAAGTGTCAAACCAATTAAACCCACTAATCAATTGAAGAAGTGACAAATTTTTATGTGTGGACACCCTCCCCATCTTTATTTGTTGCGTGTCAATGTGGTAATCCATAACCGTGTTAAAGTCCCCTAACAGGAGTATAAATGGGTTCTCAATAGTGGCGCAGAAGGTATAGAACTTAATAATTACCTCCGGGGAATAGGGTGGCGGTAGATATATATTTGCTATCGCCCACCTCTTCCCTTCGAGCATCCCTGCAAGGAATATAAATCTACCCTCGGAGTCTATTTGGGCCCTATCCTCAATGAAGCCGCAATTACGATGTATCAATATTGATACCCCCCTAGAAAATGAGGATCCATATGAATGGAATAGCTTGCCTATCCAGGGTTTTTTCACCAGATAACCCGCAGTCTGGCTGGGAATAACATAGAATATTGAATTTCCTTCTGTCTGAGTCTATTCTTAACTTCAAAAAAACTGTTCCTTCTTTTCTGGGTGTCAATTGCGTAGTCAGGGAATATCCTAACTATATGGCCCTCATATTCCACCTTACCGAGCTGTCTCGTCTTCCTCAGAATCTGGTCTCTGTCCTTTGATACTACCAATTTAATAAGTATGGGACGGGGAGGGGGGGGTTGGGTCCGCCAGGGATTGGAGGTTTACTAGGAATCCTGTGGGCCCTTTCAACGAATGAGGGGAAGGACGCAATGCCTTCTCCGAGGGACCTGTTGAGCCAATCTTGCATGAATTTGATGGGGTCACCCCCCTCTGCCCCCATTCAGAGGTTCTAATTTCTACCTCTCCCAACCGCTCCCCATGTTTAGGGACAGTAGCTCTGATTGATGCCAATTCTTCTTTGAATTGACCAACCTCAGTGGTGAGGGCTGTTATAGAATTATTGCACTGCAAAATGGCTTCATAGATCTCAGTGAGGGTGGGATCCCCTTGTCCCCCAGCCCTTTCCTCTTGA
The DNA here is from genome assembly GCA_019512145.1 of Engystomops pustulosus. Lineage (NCBI taxonomy): Eukaryota > Metazoa > Chordata > Amphibia > Anura > Leptodactylidae > Engystomops > Engystomops pustulosus. Next base: position 125,216,580 of record CM033646.1, read on the forward strand.
AATTGAGGCGCCCCTATAGGATTTGAAGACTGCTGGGGTTCAAACTCTATCGGGGTCTCGGAGTCAGAATTTCTTGCTGCTTCCCCATGTACCTTGGGTATGTCTCGGAGTCAGAATTTCTTGCTGCTTCCCCATGTACCTTGGGTATGTTCTCTAAAGCAGCCACTTCTAGTTGCGGTGGTTCCCCCTCACTGGTATTTAATTGCAACCCATTCTTATCATTGCCAGCAGTGCTCAAATTTTTCCCAGTAACTTTGGGAGATACTACATACTTATCTAGTTTTTTTTGAGTATTTTCCCTGATTTTCTCAGCTGTTCTTTTGTGAAGGTCGGGCGCGGCGAGGCGAGGCTGAACGTCAATAAAAACTAGGGTACCGTCTGCGTGCGGTTTCATTGCAGAGTTCCGGAATAGGCTAACTATAGGCCCTCATATTCCACCTTACCACGGCTCGGCGGCCCAAAGCGGGCGCGGGCCGTTGGATATACCCGGGGAATAATATGGGAGGGCGGGGGACCACAACGGATTGAGAGGACGGGGGACCAGATCGTGGCGCCGGCACGATATGGGGAGTACCGATGCCTGCTCCAAGCAGACCGGTGGGGCAGTCTTGCACAGACGTGAGGGGGGCACCCCACTCGGCCCCTCTGGGAAGCCGAACAGCGGCGTAGGACCGACGTGATCTTGGCAGGGGCGACGGGGGGTGCCTGTTCGGTGCTCTCGCCCAAGGGAGAGGTTTACTTACCCCGCAGTGGCGGATGCATCCGCCGAGGCAAGGTTCGAAGTTCGACCGCGCCCAACCGCTCCCCAGGGTGTAGGGCAGGAGCCTGATGGAGGCAAAGTCGTCTGTTAAGTTGACCAACCTCAGGGGGGGAGGCGTTGTAGAGAAGTAGTTGCCCTGCAATGGCGGCAGAGAGCTCAGTGGGGGGGAATCCCGTGGCCCCAGGCCGGTCCGGGGAAGGAGGCGCCCCTAGATATTTGGAAGGACTGCTGGGGTCACACCCGAGCGGGGTCCCTCGGAGTCAGAATGTCTGGAGGCGGGTGGGGGCTTCCCCAGTACCTTGGTTGGGTCGAAAGCGCCCCTTCTAGTTTCGTGGTGCCCCCTCCTGGGATTTAATGCAACCCATGCGGATCATGGGGGCCACAGCTCAAAGGGGCCGTAACGGTGGGAGATACGACTACGTATCTAGGTTTTTTTTGAGTATTTTCCCTGATTTTCTCAGCTGTTCTTTTTGGTGTTTTACATGGGGAGGAACTGGGGTGACATTCGTCCCCTTTTTTTTTGTTGCCGGTCTAGTCATTTTCGTACAGACAGGGGCTGAATACGGGGACACAGGTTTAAGATAGCCACCTCCAAATTTCAACAAGTGGTTTCAAATGTAACAAAGCGAGCACGCAAATGTAGGGTTACAATCAATAACAGATGTGTCATAAATTAGCCCAACCAAAGGTAATAATGACCGCAACAGACTCCAGAGATGCCAAGTACAATTGTTAAAGCTAGACAGTTAGTAAGGGAACAGTTCAAGAACAATGTAGTTAGTGGCACAGCTGCTCCGAGGTCAGCCTTACACTTTTAGTCCCGGAACACCCACATCAATAAACTGACATTGTTATTGTCATACACTGGGAAACATAGAGTCGAGGATGCCGTCTCAACTAAATTTGCAGTATCATTGCCGCAGAGAGTTATTATAATGCCCAGTGGTTAAGATGGGGTTAGAGAGCATCAAGTCCCAGATGGTAATTTATAACCTGCAATTGGGATCTTCATGCAAGGAAAGAGTTAGTAGATGCAGTTAGTCCTCTTTGTCAAAGCAGGGGTAGCCGTACAGTTAGTAGAGTTATGCACAGGCAGCGGGGGAGGGGTAGGTTAACAAAAAAAAAGGAAGCAGGCAGATCATGAGGCAATTTCACAGCTGAAGCTTTACAATGTTGAAGTGGAAAACATACGACCTGTAATAAGAAGCGAGGCTCCAAAGGAGTAAAGCAGAGTCCAAAACCTGTCCCTGTAGAGATCCAGATGAACCGAAACGGCGGGATTCAGGTGACCCTCGAACATCCGATCAGACGCCGGTGATCACCATCTCCTAGCAGCCAAGGACACCACAGGATCCCCTATCGCGGGCGGACCTCTCGCGTTCTCCTTACCGGGCTCCAGCGTTATGATAGACCGCAACACGTAGCCAAAGGTGAAAGGGGGGCTACCATATCCTGGAGCACCCCGACCGTCCAGCTTAAAGTGGGTTCAGCACTCCCCGGTTTGCGGCCACCGCTATGGACAAAGGCTGTAGCTGTAGAAGCCTCAGAGCAGCGCGGGCATCGCGTGTAGTGTGGTCTCGGAGGCGGTCTCGGAGCCGGCGGGCCGACGTGACGTCACGTCCGCTCACATGCTCCTCCTCCCCCGAAGTTTGTCCCTAAATCTTATCTTTACTTCCTCTGACACTCCCTATGTCCCACTGTTTTGTGTACATAGGCCGAGGCTCCCATCTGCTGTCCATGCTGCCCGCTTGAGACACCCTCACTTGTCGAGGGATCAACTGGTCCCGGAAGCCACATCTGTAAACACAGTGGCAGGCGGTGATGAGCACTGCAGAAGAAAGAGGGGGAAGAGGAGGTAAAGAGAAAGCTATGACGGTGTGAGAGCCGCCGAAGTTCTCTGAGAACATCTTGTCGTAAAACCTCGGACACCCGCTCATTACAATCAACATGACCTTCTCTGCCTGCGGAATGAGATGTCATAAGGAAATAACTAAAAAAAAAACATAGTCGGTGTGCACTGCAGTCAGGACAACCCTAGTGACATTATATCTCTTTAAAGGAGAAGATGAGAACAAAGAGTGGGCGGGTGTTGTCCTCAAAGCTTTCTAGTCGTACACGGAGACACTAATTAATTTACATACAAAGCGGAAGGGCATTACACATTATCGAATTTCTATGCTAGTAATAGAGATGAGGCAACCAGAATGCCATGAATCCTCGCATGCCCCTGTATACTGATACAGAATGAAAAAGGACCCAGTCCAGTGTTGTTTCTCTAGGTCGGTTGGGAATGGCCATCAGAAATCAAATGTGCTAGGAAGGACTGGGCCTCCTTAACTTTTTGCAGGGTGGCAACTGAAGCGTACCTTCGTATATGAGGTGATCACAGGTCCAATCAGGCAGGGCTACCGATGCCGCAAGTAAGACGACAACGCCCTCATTCTGCGGCAAGGAAGCATTGATCAAATGGCGCGCTCAAGGCAGTGGCATGGTCATACACAGGAAACTGGGAAGACAGCAAGGCTTGTGTACTTAGCAAAACCACAGATGGCCGTGGACAAGCACAGAAAGGACTAAAAGTTATGGAAAGCGTTCAACCCGAAGCTGGGGGCCAACGGTCTTAGTTGCGGTCAACCCAAGTTAGGGAAAATGGGTGATCCACGGGGTGTTAGGGCAAAGTAAACAAAGCGTGGGGAAAGATATACTGGTAGGCGTTGCATGATGCATGAAACTAAGCTGGGGTATCCGGGTGAACGAAGAGGTTGGCGGAAAAAAACAAGTAGAAAATGAAAAAAAAAACAGCGGAGAAGGGGTAGCTCGGTCCAGCGGCTTCGGCATGCGCCTCTTTACCCATAATTAGACCTGCGCCAACCGGCCCGCCCAACAGAAACCGAAGGAGGTTATCGCGGTGCTGGCCCGGATACAGCCGAAGAATGACTCGGGGTCTGACAAGTGCAAGAAAAAAAACAGCCTGTCGCAACAGACAGCTCACCCTTGAAGGGTGGTGCGTGGCGTCGGAGTCGCACGTTGAAATCTGCGCGGGTCTGACAGAACTTGAGAATCCGAAAAAAAGGATCGCGCACATCCTAAAAGAACATGTCACTTGAAGAAGAAATCTTGAAGAGGACAGGTCCACGTGAGTAGCTCTTTGTAGCCCACTAATCTTGAAGAGGACAGGTCCACGTGAGTAGCTCTTTGTAGCCCACTAATTTGTTTGTATATATTGTCCAGAGAAAATTAAATTGTAAGCTCTGAAAATTTGGTCACCTGACCTGCCCAGACTCCATTTTGTGTTTTCTGAGAGCGAGGTTAGACTCCATTGCTGCTTCTGGCTATGGTTTCTGGCGTTTTTAGATCTTGCGATGTCGTACAATCGTACTGATGATCTTCTCCTGGACTGGGCCCTTGTGACGCTTCTCCAAACGTGTTCTGCAATGCCGGCGGAGGAGCCGAGGAGGACTCGGCGGTTTTGGGTTCATCCCATTGTCGCTCAGCGGCCAAGGAGGGGTCACTTCAGGAACTTGTACGCTGACCTGTGGCAGCATCCGGACAAGTTTCACAACTACGTTCGGATGACTGTGACTTCCTTTGATCGTCTTTTGGCGGACCTGCGATCGGGGCTTCGGTTTCAGGATACCAATATGAGGCGGTCTGTCACACCAGAGGAACGGCTCATCGTGACACTGCGGTAAGTTTTTGCAAGTATATACATTTCATTATTTCAAGTTGGGCTGTCTGTTTAAATATTTAATTTTTTATTTTTTTTTTAGGTTTCTTGCCACTGGGAACTCGTTTGCTTAGCTGCATTATGAGTTCCTGCTGGGCGTTTCCACCATTTCGATGAAGCCGGCTCACTCAGGGTCCCAATTCTTCAATTATAAGCAATATTTTTCTGTGGTCTTGTTGGCTTTGGCTGACAGTGACTACAAGTTTATAATTGTGGACATTGGGGCCTATGGAAGTTCTGCGGATGCAGCGGTCTTCAGGGCTTCCAGAATGGGTGACCGGCTTCGCTCCAACCAGCTCGCCCTTCCAGAGCCAAGATGTCTACCTGGATCTACTGGACCTCCTGCACCATTTGTGATCGTCTCTGATGAAGGCTTTGGACTTTCCCGTCATGTGTTGCGACCATTCCCTCGGCGTGGTTTGGATGAACGAAGGCGTATTTTCAATTATCGGCTCACCCGAGCGAGGCGGTATGTGGAGTGTGCTTTTGGGATTCTAAGCAGCAAGTGGCGGGTTCTACACAGCTCAATTCAGATGGACCCGGACAATGTTAAGAAGGTAGTGCAAGCCTGCGTTATTCTTCACAATTTTGTTCGGATCCACGATGGTGCTTCAGATGGTGAACTGGAGGGACAACATCCAACAGTGTCTATCCCCCTGGAAAACACTCTCCAAGGACGACCCGGAGCGGCTGGACTGTTTGTTCGCGAGCAGTTTGCCTCCTACTTCGTTTCTTCAGAGGGTGCAGTTCCCTGGCAGATGGATGCTATAAGTAGACGTTAAGGCTCTGTACTATTAGATTAGTTTTTTATTATTTTTAAAATTTATTGTTTTGGTAGTTTAGTGTAGGGACTCGCAAGAGATGGGGCCCCTTGACGCGGGTTGTGAGCTTAATACTTCTTTGAACCCTTTTTAATTTGTTGATTCTGCTCAACAAAATAAAAAGAAGACAAAGGAGTTAACCAAGACCTCATCGATTGATGTTGTAAAATAAAATCCCTTTTTTTACATTAAAGCTTGTATCTTGTGTACTTTGTTGGTTATGGGGGTATAAAATGCGGGATTATATTTTAATGTATGTATGTATTTGTCATGTAATGCAATGCAATGAACACAGTAAGCAAATTTTTTTTGTAACAAAAACTTTTTTAATGTAACAATAGAACCAAAAAAAATAAATGTTACAGGTCATAAAATTCCCTCACGAAGGACTGGCTAGGTCCCTCATGAAATCTGCCAGGTGGAGGAGGAGGAGGAGTAGGGCTGGGAGGTATTTGGCCTCCAGCCTTCTTCCGGTTTTGATCTAAAAGCACACCAAGCCAATTTTTTTGGCTGGTGGTGCCATATCCTGTAATCCACTGCTTGCACAAAGGCCTGAAAATTTGTCCGAAGACACGTCAACTAGGTGGCATCATTATAAACATAATTGGTACTTATGATACATACGGTATACCTGCCGTCTGACAGTCTTACCCTAGTGTATGGCATCTAGGTGTCAGTATTTAAACACCCCCGGTCCCCTAAACACCTGCGGTTTGCAGAGGCCACACAATTACAGAGCTCAGGTTTTAGGCGTAAGCCTGCGGTCAGGATTTTGACAAAGACAAAAAGGCGGTCCGACACAGTATTGGCTACATACCTGCAAAGCCTAAAGAAAATGTTTAATGCAAACTTACGTATAGAATTAATACTATAGTGGTGCAAACATTATCAATAAATGCATTGGCTTGACAGCCCAATGGGTGCACAGCTTAAAATGTTACATAACGTTACTTAAAGCAGCATGGCTACCCTCAGTAGCAAATATAGCAATGTCCATTTCCTAGAAAGAAAGGCATTAAGTGCAATCATAATAGTAACTTTTTCCTTACAGTAACCGACTAAAAGTTTCTCAGAGAGCTCTTGTAGGTAGAGTCCATTCTCTGGGCACAGTCCTTGATGTAGGAAAAAGTAGGGCAATAATTCAAAGGGTCTCCTCTTTAGATGAGGGACACAGTCCTTTGATGAGTAGCTCTGCATCAGAAGAGATGGGTGCTTTCATAGCACAACTGGGTAAAAGTTCTGGAAAGTTTCTGACTTTAATAAAAAAAATAGAGAGTCCAAGGAGAGTCTCTGGCTCTGTAAGGGTAAATGGGCCCAGCCCAAAGCGCAACTGGAGTAGAAAAAAACAAACTAATACATGATTGTGTTAATGGGTTTGCATCCCATGATGGTACTACTCACTGCCATCATGATAGCAATCAGGATCTTTCTATCCGTGTCTAGATCCCGCTGAGGTGCAGGCTGCAAGACTGCCTGGGATACCCGACGAGTGCCGGTTCCTGTATGCTCAGGACAGGGGCTCTGGCCTCCGGTTGTTGGCTCGTCCACGTCCACGTTGTGTCGGTAAGACCGAGGACCATAGCCGCGGCCTAAGAACAAGTAAACTGGGAGTCCTGTGCCAGCACTCGAGCTCCTCCTCTTCCTCCAAATCTTCGGGGCCCGGTCAGCCACCTCCACTGGTCAGACAGCTGCCGATGAAACCTTCATCTGAGCTCCAGGAGGGGGGCTCATCCGCTGGACCCATTTCCTGCACGCGAGGACCCCTGGGATCGATAGTCACCCTGGTGTTTTGGCTTTGGCATGACAGTACATGCGCGAAGTGTTATAATTGGTGGACATTGGTGGCCTATGGAAGGTGCTGCTGATGCATCGTCTGTTCATGCTTCCCAATGGGGAATCTGAAACGCAAAGTGTGACCCTTGCGGCGTGAACCACACACCAGACAAAATCAGCAGGAGAAGGGAGGAAAAAAAAACAAGGAGAGGGGGGGGGAAGAGAGGAGAAAAAAAACAGGAGAAAAAAGAAAGACCAAGGAAAGAGAGGGGAAAAAGAAAAGGAGAAACAGGGAAAAGGGCTTAGGCCAACGAAAGGGGAGGTTCGCCACCAGCCCCTTCCAAGCCAAGGATGTCTACCTGTATCTCCGGGCACCTCCTGCCACTCATGTTGTGATCGTCTATGATGAGCGGTTTGGGACTTTTCCCGTATGGTATGTTGTGACCATCCCTCGGCGTGGTTTGGATTAACGAAGCGCGTATTTCATATGGCCCACCGACGAGGCGGATTGTGGAGACTGTGCTTTTGGGTTTCTAAGCAGCAGTGGCGGGTTTCTACACAGCTCAATTCAGATGGACCCGGACCATGTTACGAAGGTAGTGCAAGCCCCTGCGTTATCTTCACATTTTTGTTCGGATCCACGCTGAGCTTCAGTGGTTGAACTGGAGGGACACATCAAACAGTGTCTTCACCCTGGAAAACACTCTCCCCAGGACGAACCCGGAGCGGGTGGACCTGTTTTGTGTCGCGAGCAGTTTGCCTCCACCTAGTCGTTTCTAGAGGGTGCAGTTCCTGCAGATGGATTGCTATAAGTCACCGTTCAGGCTCTGTACTATTAGACTTAGTTTGTTGTCATTATTTTATTATTATTATTGTATCTTGTTCAGTACAGGAGGTGAGGGGAGGGCTAGGGGTCAAATGGAGTGGAACGGAGGAAGAGGTCTTCGCAGAGATGGGGCCCCTTGACGCGGGTTTGTGAGCTTAATACTTCTTTGAACCCTTTTAATTTGTTGATTCTGCTCAACAAATAAAAGAGACAAAGGAGTTAACCAAGACCTCATCGATTGATGTTGTAAAATAAAATCCCTTTTTTACATTACTCTTGTCTTGTGTACTTTGTTGGTTATGGGGGTAAAATGCTGGGATTAATATTTTATGTATGTATGTATTGTCAGTAATGTAAGCAATCAATGAACACAGTAAGCGACAATTTTTTTGTACAAAAACTTTTAATGTAACAATAGAACCAAAAAAAATAAAGTTACAGGTCAATAAAATTCCCCACGAAGGACTGGCTAGGTCCCTCATGAAATCTGCCAGGTGGGAAGGGAGGGGAGTAGGGATGGGAGGTGTTTGGCTCCAGCCCTCTCCGGTTTTGATCTAATGCACACCAAGCCAATTTTTTTGGCTGTGGTGCCATATCCTGTAATCCACTGCTTGCACAAAGGTCCTGAAAAATTTGTCCGAAAACACGTATACTAGGTGGCATCATTATAAACATAATGGTACTATGATACATAAGGTTATACCTGCCATCTGACGGTCTTACCCTAGTTGTACGGTCTAGGTGTCAGTATTTAAACACCACCCCCGGTACCCCTAAACACCTGAGGTTTGCAGATGGCCACACAATTACAGCTCAGTTTAGGCGTAAGCCTGCGGTACAGGATTTGAAAAGACAAAAAGGCGGTCCGACACAGTATTGGCTACCATACCTGCAAAGCCTAAAGAAATGTTTAATGCAAACTTACGTATAGAATTAATACTATAGTGGTGCAAACATTATCAATAATGCATTGGCTTGACAGCCCAATGGGTGCACAGCTTAAATGTTCATAACGTTACTTAAAGCAGCATGGCTACCCTCAGTAGCAATATAGCAATGTCCATTTCCTAGAAAGAAAGGCATTGTCAATCTAATAGTAACTTTTTCCTTAAACAGTAACCGACTAAAAGTTTCTCAGAGAGCTCTGTAGGTAGAGTCCATTCTCTGGGCACAGTCCTATGATGTAGGAAAAGTAGGGCAATAATTCAAAGGGTCTCCTCTTTAGATGAGGACCAGTCCTTTGAATGAAGTAGCTTCTGCTCAGAGAGATGGGTAGCTTTCATAGCCACCCCTGGGTAAAATTTCGGAAAGTTTTCCTGACTTTAATAAAAAAAATCGAGAGTCCACGGAGAGTCTCTGGCCTGTAAGGGTAAATGGGCCCACCCAACTGGTAGTAAATAAAAATCCTTTGAGCAAAATTTCAACCAAATCAAGCAGATCTCTACTTTTACGCTGTGTTAATCTAGTTTGCGTGTTTTTACTGTGCCCATAAATGGGGCTTCATTTACTAGGGGTCCGCGGACCAAAATTCCGTCATGGTCCCAAATATTTCCATTCCCGGGGTTGTTGGTGCACGCGATCGGATTGTGGCGCATCGGCGCTGGTGGCAGCGACAGGAAATCAGGGGGCGTTTTGCCGCCGGGACAGACCGAGGATTGGACCCAAACCCGCCAGAATTTAAAAACGGATGGTTGTCGCAAGACAAGACTTCACATGCACCGGAAGACGAAGGTGGAACTCTGGGGATCTCAACGCGGGAAGAACACTGCAGGAAATTGGAGGCACAACATTAGTGAATCGCGCAGAACGAATCCTCATCGGACAACAACACTGTTGGGATTCTCGACCGGGAATCTGTCCCAATATCTTTTTCCTGCGAAAGTGGATGAAGACCAATATGGCTGCCCACATTAATATTAGCATAGTGTTACCATCTCCGGTGTACCTGTGCTTGGGATCACTCACATGGAGAATTGGTGAAAATGTTACCGGTTTTATAGATCCATATTTTAAACTGCGAAAATATTAATGAAAATGAACACCCAACAACAATAAATAATAATAAACTCAGTTTGAATATAAGGAAAAAGGGACAAAAGGAACAAAATGCTATAGTTTTTGAATTTTTTTCATTTTTGGCAGCATAAGCAACAAGCAATAGAGGAAGAGAGAGATAGAGTGTGGGAGCACATCTTTCAGTGCTGCCACAGAAACCAATCGCAGGAACGGCAGCCAGGAGACTTACCTAGAGCAGGCAGCTTCAAACAGTTTGGACACCGTGTGGATCTCAGTTATACCAGCCTGCATCGATTACCAGGCCAGGTGCATTATTCTGTGGACCACTCTCCATGCCCACTCCAGTAATCGAATCTGCGTTTGACCTTTTCTGGCCGTTGCCCTGCTGTTCTACTGTCAATAAAGAATCGTTGAGTTGATTTCACAAAATTGCCCGTCTGATCACTGGAACAGCTGTATACTACCCGGCTTCAACCTCCATTACCCAGGAGTTATCTGACAGACAACTCAAGGGTTGCCTCAGGGAGAACCACTAATCAGCCTCTCCCTCCCTTTTTTCTTGCACACACCACCTTGCTGGAGACTGCCAGGCTGTTAGGACAGCCCCTTCCGTTCATCATTACTATTAGCACAGTGAAATCAACGTGCCCTAGACCGCAATTGCCGGAAACTTCGGTATTTGGGCGCGGCGGCGTCCTCCAGGCCCCTTATACTTGCCACTATAGAATTGTCCTTTTACTAAACGACGTGCTGCCTAAAACCCTGAGCACCAGGTTTAAGGCCCAAGTGATTGTTGCTCTACAAACATAAACTGGTTATGTCACCGCTACGTGGACAGTTTGTACGCGCTGCTACCAACACCAGGAGGTTAATCTGCAAAAGAACTGTGTCAGCCATGCACAATCGGTGCTGCAGCGCCTAAAGCTTTAATCTGTGGGCGTCTGTTGTGGCGCAGCAGGAGCTAAAGCACGCAAAATCCTCCACTGGTGGGACATCCAGGATGATGGATACGCTATGCCCCCTGTGTTAAATGGGTGAATCCTGCATGGGGATCTGCGGTGGCAGGAGAAAAATTGAGGGCCGCCACAGCTCCTAGCAGGAAGTACACAAGCTCCACCCCCTGTGGGAGGGGACGGGCAGGACCAGGAACGTTAGCATCATGGTGAGGCCACAACGGCCCTGAATTCTGGAAGCCTTTTGAAACACTTATCTTCTCTGGATGCCCAACACATCCGGTGGCCCATTCAGCATCCAAATCTTCCAGATAAGAACGCCACTGGGCCTCCGTCCTGAACGCGTACTCTGATCAGTGGCAGATCAAGGGGATCATTACCTTGATGGTCTTGCTGCCTTCTCCCGGCAACCATGCTGGGCCAAGGTCCAGGATGGAGTTACTCCCATAGGGGCTGCCCCAAAACCATATGGAGGTGGCTGTTGCTCCCGATACAGAGGCCTGCAGCACGTCCCAGATGCTGACCCCATCTGGTGAAAGGTTCTGCCCCTGCACCTGGAAACTGTGTCAGCCCTGCTAAATCCGGCGCTGCAGCGCCTAAAGCTTTAATCTGTGGAGTCTGTGTGAGCAGCAAGGAAGCTCCAGCCCGCCAAAATCCTCACTGGTGGGAAATCCAGGCTGCTGGATAAGCTCTGGCCCCCTGTGTAAATGGCGTTGATCCTGCATGGGGACTCTGCGGTGCAGGCCCCAAGAAAATTGAGGCAGCCACGGCTTCCTGGCAGAAAGAAAGTACCCAAGCTTCCCCCGCCTGGTGGGAGGACGTGCAGTGGACCAGGAATTGGCATCTGGTGAGGCCACAAAACTGCCTGAATTCTGGAAGCCGTGGAAAACGGTTATCTTATCTGCAAGGCCCAACAAAATCCGGTGGCCATCCGCGTCGGCCACCGCTTCTAGCGAGGACTTCACTCGGGGCTCTGTTCCTGAACGCTTTGACCTCCGATCAGTGGCAGAGGCAGGTAATACATGGGACGGTTCTTGCTGCCTCTCCCGGTCAAACCATGCTGTGGCCGAGAGTCCAGATTGGAGTTAATCCCGGGGGCTTGCCCGGAAACCCATTGTGGAGGTGGCTGTTTCTCTGCTCCAGAGCATGTAGCAAGGTCCCGGCTTCTGACCACCAGTGGAAGCTTAACTGGCCCCCGCAACCTGGAACTGTGTCAGCCCTGTTCATCGGCCCCTCCTGGAAGCTCAGATGAAAGATTCTCATCCGCCAGCGGTCTACAGGGGGGTGCGTGACCCGGGCAGGAAGATTTGGTAGGAAGAGGTGGAGGGAGCGGGTGTGGCACAGGCTCCAAGTGATTGTGTATTAGAAGCAGGCAGATTCATGGATATCTCGGTATTGGGTCTTTCCGAAAACCTGGATGGAGAGGCCGACACCCGGAGGCAGAGCCCCTGTCCTGAGCATCAGGAACCCGGCACCGGGGTTCCCCAGGCAGCTGCAAGCCTCACCATGGGACTAGAACAGGATAAGATCTGAGTGCTCTCAGATGGCAGTGAGTAGTCCCATCATGGGCTGGAAAACCCATTAACACAATCATTGTATTATATTTTTGTTTATTTTCTAATCCATTTGGGGCTGGGCCCATTTATCCATACAGAGCAGAGGACTCTCCTTGGGACTCTCTTATTTTTTTATTAAAGTCAGTAAAAACTTTCCAGAACCATGCTGAGGCCAAGAGTCCAGGCTTGAGTTACTCCAATGGTGGGCTGTTGCTCCCCCTCCAAGCCGGCAGCAAGTCACGGATGCTGACCCCCGATAGAAGCTCCTGCCCCCGCACCTGAACTGATGTCAGCCCTGCCTACATCCAGCGGCTGCAGTGCCTACTAAAGCTTTAATCTGTGGAGGTCTGTGTGGCATCAAGGGAGCTCCAGCCCGCAAATTCCTCCACGGAGCGGAAAATTCCAGGCTGTGGCTAAGCTCTGCCCCCTGCGCAAAAATGGAGTGGTGGATCGCATGAGGTGCAGGAAAAAATTGAGGAAGGCCACAGCTCCTGGCGGAATTAACAAAGTCCACCCGGTGGGAGGACTTTATCCTACCTCGATATAGGAGAAGAGTTTCAGCATGTACGTGCAGTGACCAGGAAGTTTGCATTCATGGTGAGATCACGACTGCTGAATTTCTGGAGCAAGTCCCCCCAGGCTTGTGACCCACCAGGAAGGATTCTGGCCCCGCCACCTGGAACTGTGTCGGCCCTGTTTCATCCACGCTGCAGTGCCTAGAAGCTTTAATCTGTGGTAGTCGTTGTGGCATCAAGAAAGCTCAGCCTGCCAAATTCCTAACTGGCGGGCAATCCAGGCTGTTGGTAGCTTGCCCCTGCGGCAAATGGTGTGAATCCTGCATGAGGTGCAGGAAAAATTGAGCAGCCACCGCTCCTGGCAGGAAGTACCCAAAGTTCCACCCCCTGGTGGGAGGACTTTATCCTACATTAATATAGGCGAAGGATGTTCCAGCATGGTTGTACGTGCAGTGACAGGAGTTTGCATCAGGGTGAGAAATCACGACTGCTTGAAGGTTCTGGGAAGTAAAGTCCCAGCTGCTGAACCACCAGAAGCTCCTGCCCCCGCACCTGCGAACTGTGTCAGCCATGCTACAGACCAGCGCTGGCAAGCCTAAAGCTTTAAAATCTCCTTGTGGTAGGGTCTGTGTGGGCATCAAGGAGCTCAAGCCGCCAATCCAACTGGCGGAAAAATCAGGCGTTGGCTAGCCTGCCACTGGCAAATGGCGTGAATCCTGCATGAGGGCAGGAAAAAATTGGGCGCCACAGCTCCCTGGCAGGATAGTACCCAGTTCCACCCCACTGGTGGGAGGACTTCTTATCCTACCTTGATATAGAGAAGAGTTCCAGAATGTACGTGGCGGTGACCAGGAACGTTTGCATCATGGGAGGATCACACTGCTTGAATTTCTGGAAGCACAAGGTCCAGCTGCTGGACCCACCACGAAGCTCTGCCCCAGCACCTGGAAAAACTGTGTCAGCCCTGTTTTCATCTGGCGCGGCAGTGCCTTAAAGCGTTAATCTGTGGTAGTATGTTGGGGCATCACACGAAGTCAAGCCTGCCAAATTCCTCCTGGGCGGGAAACAAAGGATGTTGGATCTAAGCTCTGCCCCCTGCGCAAATGGGTGATGGAATCATGCATTAGGGATTCTCTGCAGTGCAGAAAACAAATGAGGCAGCCACAGCGTCCTTGCAGGAAAGTACCAAGTTCCACACCCCGGGTGGGAGGACTTTTATTCTAACCTCGATATGAGGAGAAGAAGATTCCAGCATGTACGTGCAGGAAGTTGGACCAGGGAGTTTGCTAATCAGAGCGAGCTCATTAAATGGGACGGTTCCTGCTGCCTCTCCCGCAAAACCGTGCTGGTGCTGAGTGGAGTCCGGCTGGAGTAGAATCCCGTGGGGGCTGCCCGAGAACCAGTGCGGAGGTGGCAGTTCCAGAGCCTGCAGCAAAGTCCAGGCTGCTGAAACCACAGATGGAAGATCCTTTGCTCACCGCACCTGCAAGGGCCAGCCTGCGGCCCGGCAGCCACACCCCTGCGCCTCCGCAGCACGTGGTCACGGTGAGACACTCTGCCGGAACCTACCAGGATGCCATTGTGGATCCAGTTCAGCTAGAACGGTGAGGGGCCAAAATGCTTCATGGCTGGTGGGTCTAAAACCAAGGTTATGGGTGCTGCGCCGGCGGGGGACTGGACAAAAGGACAGTTATGGGCCTTCGATATCAGGAAGGGATATGGGTTCGCCACCGAGGACTATACCGAGTTGCGAAAGGTGTTAATTCCCAACGCTTTGTCAAGCGACCCGATCTACTCTGAACGAAACAATCTCAAGCCCGGAGAGGTGATTGTTCAGCCTGCAAAAGGGGCCACGGGGGCCCTGCGCTGCAGGGGTAACCCGGAGTCCGGACCGAAGAGCCTTCTACCCCAGCACCTCCAGGTGACTCTACGGAGTTCTCCCCATCCCTTACCGGGCATGCAATCTCCCCAAGCGGTGACCCAATGAGTGCTCTGTCCCCGGTGATTGTCATGGTTGCCTCCATGGACTGGGACTTGGTCCAGGGGAGCACAACCGACCGTCTCACAACCACCAGTGTGGGACTAAGGATCCAGGGGTCCCTCGGGGCAGGAAGGAAATGGTCCAGCGGATTTGAGACCCGCTCATGGAGCTCAGATGATGACAGGTTCTCCTCGGCAAGCTGTCTACCAGTGGGGTGTGGACCCGGGCCCGGAAGATTTGGAGGAAGAGAGGGAGATGCAGTGCTGGCACAGGCTCCGTTACTTGTTCTTAGCGTCGGTATGGTCTCGGTCTTTCGAAAACAAACTGGCTGGAGAGGACGAACCCGGAGGTGCCAGAGCCCTTCCGTGAGCAGCAGGACCGGCAAACCGGGTGTCCCCAGCAGCTGCAGCTCACCATGGGATCTAGAAAAGGATAAAGATCCTGATGCTATTAGGGATGGCAGTGAGTAGTACCATCATGGGCTGGAACCCATAATACAATCATTGTATATATTTTTGTTTTCCAAGGAGAGTCTCTGGCTCTGTAAGGGTAAATGGGCCCAGCCCAACTGGTAGTAGAAAAAAAACAAAAATATATACAATGATTGTAGTTAATGGGTTTCAGCCCATGACCAAGACCTCATCGACTTGATGTTGTAAAATAAAATCCCTTTTTTTACATTAACGCTTGTAATCTTGTGTACTTTGTTGTGTTATGGGGGTATAAATGCGGGATTATATTTACATGTACTGTATGTATTTGTCATGTTAATGAATGCCAATGAACCCAGTAAGAATTTTTTTTTTGTAACAAAACAACTTTTTAAAGGTAACAATAAACCACAAAAATATGTTAACAGATCGATACAATTCCCCTCAACGACGGACTGGCCTAGGTCCCTCCTGAAATCTGTCCAGGTGGAGGAAGGAGGAGGAGTAGGGATGGGAGGTATTTGGCCTCCAGCCGTTCTGCCGGTTTTGAGCTAAATACACCAACCAATTTTTTTTGGCGTGGGGTGCCATTCACTGTCATCCACTGCTTGCACAAAGGCTCTGAAAATTTGTGTCGAAGACCACGTCACTAGGTGGCATCATTAAAAACATAATGGTACTTATGAACAATACGGTATACCTGCCACTGACGTCTTACCCCTAAGTGCTATGCGCTATACAGCTGTACAGTATATAAACCCCCGCGGTCACCCTACAACACCTGCGGTTTAAGGGTCAGAGGCAACACAATTACAGGACGCTCAGGTTTTGTAGGGCGTAAGCCTGCGGTCAGGATTTTGACAAAGACAAAAGGAGGTCCGACACAGTATTGGCTAACTACTGCAAAGCCCTAAAGAAAATGTTTAATGCAACACTACGTATAGAATTAAGATATGTGGTGCAAACAGTTATCAATGCAGATGTAACTCAATATGCGCTTAAAGACAAAGTACTGTGCAGCATCTAAAATTACAATCTACTTAGCAGTGTACCTAGAGCAAATATAGTCACTGTCCAATCCTAGAAGAGAAGGCATTAATGGCACATCATAATAGTAACTTTTTCCCTTCCGTAACCGAACTAAAGTTCTCAGAGACCTCTTGTAGTAGAGTCCATGTCTCTGGGCACAGTACTTGTATGTAGGAAAAAGTAGGGCAAGATATTCAACAGGGTCTCCTACTTTAGATGGGACACAGTCCTTGGATGAGTACTCTGCATCGAGAAGAGATGGGTGCTTTCATAGCAGCAATTGTTGGTAAAGTTCTGGAAAGTTTTTCGTCTGACTTTAATAAAAAAAATAGAGATTCCAAGGAGAGTCTCGGCTCTGTCCAAGGTAAATGGGCCAGCGCAACTGGTAGTAGAAAAA
>CM033646.1:125233494-125297670 GCA_019512145.1 Engystomops pustulosus
AAACAAAAATATATACAATGATTGTAGTTAATGGGTTTCAGCCCATGATGGTACTACTCACTGCCATCCTGATAGCAATCAGGATCTTTATCCTGTTCTAGATCCCATGGTGAGGCTGCAGCTGCCTGGGGACACCCGGTGCCGGTTCCTGATGCTCAAGGACAGGGGCTCTGGCCTCCGGGGTGTCGGCCTCTCCAGCCAGTTGTTCGGAAAGACCGAACCATAGCCGACTCTAAGAACAAGTAAATGGGAGCCTGTGCCAGCACTGCAGCTCCCTCCTCTTCCTCCAAATCTTCCGGGCCCGGGTCAGCACCCCACTGGTAGACAGCTGCCGGATGAGAACCTTTCATCTGAGCTCCAGGAGGGGGCTCATCCGCTGGACCATTTCCTGCCCGGAGGACCCCTGGGATCTAGTCACACTGGTGGTTGGTGAGACGGTCGGTGTGCTCCCCTGGACCAAGCCCAGTCCATGGATGGCAATCCATGACAATCACTGTGGACAGAGCACTCATGTGGGTCACCGCTTGGGGAGTTGCAGCCCGGTAAGGGATGGGAGACTCCGGCTAGAAGTCTCCTGGAGGATGGCTGTGGTAGAAGTGCTCTTCGGGGTCCGGAATCCGGGTTACCCCTGCAGCGCAGGGCCCCCGTGGCCCCTTTTGCAGGCTGAACTCAATCAACTCTCCGGGCTTGAGATTGTGTCGTTCAGGTAGATCGGGTCGCTTGACAGAGCGGTGGGGAATTAACACCTCCCTCAGTATAGTCCTCGGTGGCGAACCCATATCCCTTCCTGATATCGAAGGCCCATAACTGTCCTGTTGTCCAGTCCCGCAGCACCCAGACACCTTGGTTAGACCAACCAGCCATGAAGCATTGGGCCTCCCGTTCTAGCTGACACTGATCCACAATGGCATCCTGGAGGTTCCGGCAGAGGGTCTCACCGTGACCACGTGGCTGCGGAGGCGCTGGGTGTGGCTGCCGGGCCGCAGGCTTGGCCCTTGCAGGTGCGGGAGCAGGAGCTTCCATCGGTGGGTCAGCAGCCGGGACTTGCTGCAGGCTCTGGAACGGCCACCTCCGCAATGGTTTCGGGCAGCCCCCACGGGAGTACTCCAGCCTGGACTCTCAGCACCAGCACGGTTGCCGGGAGAGGCAGCAGGAACCGTCCATTTAATGAGCCTCGCTCTGATGCAAACTTCCTGGTCACTGCACGTACATGCTGGAGCTCTTCTCTCATATCGAGGTAGAATAAGAAGTCCTCCCACCAGGGTGTGGAACTTGGGTACTTCCTGCAAGGAGCTGTGGCTGCCTCAATTTTTTCCTGCACTGCAGAGTCCTCATGCAGGATTCACACCATTTGCGCAGGGGGCAGAGCTTAGCCAACATCCTGGATTTCCCGCCAGTGAGGAATTTGGCAGGCTGGAGCTTCTTGATGCCACACAGACTACCACAGATTAAAGCTTTAGGCACTGCAGCGCCAGATGAAACAGGGCTGACACAGTTCCAGGTGCGGGGGCAGGAGCTTCTGGTGGGTCAGCAGCTGGGACTTGCTTCCAGAAATTCAAGCAGTCGTGATCTCACCATGATGCAAACTTCCTGGTCACTGCACGTACATGCTGGAACTCTTCTCCTATATTAAGGTAGGATAAGAAGTCCTCCCACCAGGGGGTGGAACTTGGGTACTTCCTGCCAGGAGCTGTGGCTGCCTCAATTTTTTCCTGCACCTCATGCAGGATTCACGCCATTTGCGCAGGGGGCAGAGCTTAGCCAACAGCCTGGATTTTCTGCCAGTGAGGAATTTGGCAGGCTGGAGCTCCTTGATGCCACACAGACTACCACAGATTAAAGCTTTAGGCACTGCAGCGCTGGATGTAGCAGGGCTGACACAGTTCCAGGTGCGGTGGCAGGAGCTTCTATCGGTGGGTCAGCAGCCGTGACTTGCTGCAGGCTCTGGAGCGGGAGAAACAGCCACCATGGGAGTACTCCAGCCTGGACTCTTGGCATCAGCATGGTTCTGGAAAGTTCTGGAAAGTTTCTGACTTTAATAAGGAAAATAGAGAGTCCAAGGAGAGTCTCTGGCTCTGTAAGGGTAAATGGGCCCAGCCCAACTGGGATTAGAAAATAAACAAAAATATATACAATGATTGTAGTTAATGTGGGTTTTAAGCCCCTATGATGGTACTACTCGCCCCTGCCATCCTGTAGCACAATCAGGATCTTTATCCTGTTCTAGAATCCATGGTTTGAGGCTGCAGCTGCCTGGAACACCCGCGTCGCAGGTGCCTAGGTTTCCTGCTTTTGCTCCAATGGGAAAGGGGGCTCTGGCCTCCGGGTGTCGGGCCTCGAGAGAAGCAAGATTGTCGGAAAGACCCTATATAAGACCCTAGCCAGACTCTAAGACACGTAAATGGGCGCCTTGTGTGCCAGCACCGTCAGCTCCCTCTCTTGCCTCCAAATCTACGGCCCGGGTCAGCAAACACCACTGAGTAGACAGTGCCGGCTTGAGAATCTTCATATTCTGAAGCTCCCCATGATGGGGCCAGATGAAACAGGGCTGACACAGTACCAAGGTCGAGAGGGCAGTAGCTTCCCTGGGGGTCAGCAGACGGGAGGGACTTGCTACGGCTCTGGAGAGGGAGAAACGCCCCCTCCACAATAGGTTTCGGGCAGCCCCCGGGGGAGTACTCCAGCCCGGACTCTCGGCTCCAGCGTGGGGTGCCGGGAAGAGGCCAGGCAAAGAACCATCAAGGAATGGACGTCTTGATCTGGCCCACTGATCAGCACGGTACGCCGTCTCAGTGACGGGAGGGCCCGAGGAGTCTATCGGGATAGAGGTTGGATGCGGAAGGGGCAGCCGGAATGTTGTGGCAGCTAGATGATAAGAAAGGTTTCAAAGGCTTCCAGGATATTCAGGCAAGTTTGTGGCCGCACCATGATGCTAACTTCCTGGTCACGGCACTTCCTTCCCCCGGGGGTGGAGCTTGTGATACTTCTGCCCGGAGCGATGTGGCGGCCTTCCATTTTCTCCCGCACCGCAGAGTCCTCATGCAGGATTCACACATTGGCAAGGGGGGCGGAGCTTCGCAGACCGAGCCCGGATTTCCGTCGTGAGGCTTCCCTGGCTGGCTGGAACTCCTTGCTGCAGGACACAGACGACTAACAGAGGTTATCAAGTTTTAGGCGCTGCAGCACGGATGTAGTAGAGCTGACACAGTCTTTTTGCAGGGATTAACCTCATGGGGTTGTAGCAGCGCGTCGCACTGTAGCACGTAGCGGTGCAATACACAATTATTTTTGTGGTAGAGCACAATCCACTTGGGCCATTAACCGGATGGCAGCAGGGGTTAGGCCAGCACAGTTCTTTGTAGTTAAAAGGACATCATAGTGCCATATAGAGGGCTGGAGGCAGCCGCGCCCCAGAATACAGAAAAGTGGCTGGGCAATGCGGCCTAGGGCACGTGATATTAACGGTGCTTAGTAAGAGGAAACGGAGGGGTGTCCTACAGCGTGGCAGGTCTCCAGCAGGTGTGGATGTGTGCAAGAAAAAAGGAGGGAGAGGCTGACGAGTGGTTCTGCCCTCGAGGCAAACCTTGAGTGTCTGTAAGAGAACTCCCTGGGTAAGGGAGGGGGAAAGCCCGTGTCGGTAGTAGACAGCGGTATCCAGTGATCAGACGGAGCAATGTTGTGCAAATCAAACTCACGATTCTTATTGAACAGTAGAAGCAGGCAAGGGGCCAGAAAGGTCCAAAAAGCAGACTTCGGATTACTTTGGATAGAAGGGTGAGTCATGGATGAGTGGTCCACAGGAATAATGCACCCGGCTGTAATAGATGCAGGCTGGGAAACTGAGAGATCCAAACTGTGTCCAAACTGTGGAAGCTGCTGCTCGAGGGTAGAAGTCTCCTGGACTCCGTTCCTGCCGATTGGATTTCTGTGGCAGCACTGAAGATGTGCTCCACAATCTATCTCGCTCTTCCTCTATTGCTTGTTGCTTATGCGTGACCACAAATGAAAAAAATGCACAAAAACCTAATGCATTTGGTCGTTTGTTCCCATTTTTGCTTATATTTCAACACTGAGTGTAGTATATTATTGTGGGGGGGTTTTTTATAAATATTTTCATGAAGTTTAATATGCGCTCTACAGGTAAATTTTACCACAATTCTCCATGGAGTATCCCAAGCACAGGTTTATACACGGAGAAGATTGGATAACACTATGGCTAATATTAAATGTGGCAGCCATATTGGCGTTAATACACTTAGCGCAGGGAAAAGATATTGGGCAGATTTGTCGAGGCTCCCACAGGTGTTTTCGATGAGGAATTCCGGTTGGCTGCCGCGATTCACTAAGGTTGGGCCCTGGCAATTCCTGCGCAGTGTGTTGCTTCGCATTGAAGATCGCAAGAGTTCACCATCTTCTGCCTGGAGCATGTGAGTGATTGATCTTGGCGACACCCATTCCGTTTTTAATTCTGCGGGTTTTGTCTCAAATCCGTCGGTAGCACGGCGGCACGCCCCCTGATTTCTGTCGCATGCAAGGCCAACAGCGCGATGCGCCACAGATACGATCGCCCGTGCACCAAACACCCCGGGGAGGAAATGGAAATATTGGGGCCACCTGACGAACTGTGGTCGCGGACCCTAGAAATGGCCCCATTTATGTGCCCACACAGGAAAAGACAGCGCAAAACTAGATTAACACATCGTAAAGATAGAGACTCTGCTGATTGTTGAAATTTGCTTGGATAAGGGATGGTCTGGGAAATGGAGGGGAGGGCGGGGGGCGGCTTAACTTGATGACAGGGTGGTCCTTATGGCTTAATAATCTCTGACCTGTTAATAAAATATAGACTTTCTCTTTCTGTGTGTGATCAATCCCAAATGTAATGCAGATGGTGCTGCATAATGACATCTCTGCCTTCTGAGGAGAGCATGTGTGATTGTGATAAAAATCCTCAAACAAAAGAAGAAAACAGCGAGTGATCACTCAAGGCGGCCGCGCATATCATTTCTGTGGATATTATTGGGTGAACTGCTATGGTGAACATGAGTGTTCTAGAGACCTCCTAACCATGGGACACTCTGGTGAACAAAGGAGTGAATGGCGACCTCCTATCACGTAACCTAGGGTGAATGGAGGGGAAATGAAGAACTTTTTAACATAGTGACCGTTAAGGTGCATAGAAGGGAATGCAGACCTCCTATACAGCGCACATGGGTCACGAGGGTGAATCGAGACCTCCTAATACATACGTATATATTTTATTAAGGGTGAAATCTATGCAAATCCACAAATGCAAGTATAGCTGATGCTGTGCAGCAGCTAGATGTGTATTATGCGGTTCTACAGCAGAGGAGACGCATATTATGAGGTTCTGCCGCAGCTAAGGTGTGTATTGTGTGTGATCAGCCGCAGCTGAGGTGGATTAGTAGGTTTTCTCTGCAGCAACTGGGGTGAGATTATGGGTTCTGCCGCAGCTGAGGTGTGTCTTCCACGAGTTTTCAGCAATGAGGTAAGTGAGTACTTATAAGGTTCGCCGCAGCGGAGGTGTGTATACAAGTTTCAGCAACGGAGGTGTGTATATGAGGTTAAGCCAGCAGCTGTGGTATGTATTGTGATGTTCTGTTGCAGGAGGGGTGGGGAGGGGAGAGGGGGAAACTGAAGGTGAGTATTACAAGTTTCTTAAAGCCGCTGGGGAATGTCTTACACGTTTGCAGCGCAGATGTGGATTTAGTGAGGCTCTGCGGAAAGCTCTAACTTGATTGGGGGGGGGGCGCAAATTTTGAGGTTAGCCCATGTTGGCGACAGTGGACCTACAACTGCCCTTGATCAGGTGTGAAGTAATACAGGTAAATCGCCTATAGCGCAGTGTTCACCATCTTTTTGTCTCTGGTGGCCGTCTGCCCCGCCTACATTTTTTCCCAGGACTAGGTAACCCTCTTACATGGTCATTGGAGAAAAACATTGTGCCTCACTAACTCGCGCCATACCTAACCCCCAACCCATGTCATGCCCCATTTTATGCAGCCCCTGGTCTAAAATGCCCCCTTTCCTTCAGACCCAACTCTGTAGTGCCCCCTTGGTTGTCTGTAGCTCTCTTTGAAAGGTCTTGATAGAAGACGGCTACAGAAGAAAAGGGGGAAAATTTATATAATCACTCCTTTCTATGGCAGACCCCCCAATACCCCGATAATGTCCACTTTCTTTGGCGCTTTCACAAATGTCCAGAGCAGAGCAACAAACAGTGCTTCCCCACACATTAAAAATGTCCCCATTGTTTTAAGGGGGGCCCCATGATTTCCCCTTTAATTGCATATACTTTTCCAGCTGCCTGGAGCAGTTTCTATTGTCCATCCGGGAAAAGGTGCACCAGCAAAATGTGGGAAACACCCCTGCGCACCTCGGCGTCATGCATATATTAATTTACGTTTTTGCTGCACAAGAAATAAGTTCTTATGTACACATTATTAAGAGGTCTAGTATATTCTGATTTGTTAAACATTAACAGTCGGAAGAGTATCTTAGCTAAACACAGAGCTAATGAAAGATGCAAATGACCCCTACTAAACTTGTACACTATTTGATGTCACCATGCCGAATTCACCCTAAGAAAATGTTGTTCACAGTATTTAAAGCTTCATAGTGTGCGTGCAATTAATGCAACGGGGAGTAACGAATATCCAATGCTGCGATATCCAGAAAGTCCTCCTATATAGCATAACACGCAGCATTTCCCAGGTTAACAGCACATGGTAAGGCCGGGTTCACACGAGCCAGAAAAAAGTTTTGGATGCTGATAACATGAGTTACAAAGTCAGGGGGTTACATATAATGAGAATACCCTAAACATACAGTATAAAGTACCCATAATTATTATAATATGTATATAAAACATATTCTATGAAGCTACGTGGTATTCAGAGAAGGGTGGAGGGGTGGATGGAAGATGAGTTGCATGGTGGTTGGGCACTTCGCGGGACCACATCTTCCAGTGTGTCTTTGCATCGCTATGAGGGATTTTGGCCTCCTGGCAATCTTTACACAATTGTTGTAATTTACCCACTTTGAAGGGTTCGAGATAAATGCTTTTTAACGGTTAATGCTCCATCTCAACGGAAGAGGCAGTGAAGGGGAAAGCGTTGGTGAAGGGGGGGAGCAGGCTGGGGATTGGGCCGTCATGGGCGTTAATGTCCCCACTGTCTGTGATACTCCGCTCACTGCGCCCATCAAACTTCTATGGTTAAAAAGTTTTCTGTGTGTATCATACACATCCCAATAATAGCAATATGACAAATAAGCCCCATAAGTGTTCAAACGCAGCCCAAAACACACTAATTTATTGCAAAGGGCCAAACATGATAATTATATTACAATTACTTATTGGGGCAGATTTACTTACCCGGCCATTCGCGATCCAGCGGCAAAGTTCTTGCACAGGATTCGGGTACGGGATGGGATTGATGAAAGGTATTTTCCTTCGCCGGAGTCCACCAAGTGTGGACGCTGCTGCCGGCTGAAACTAATCTGAACGCGCCGGAATAACCGAGCTGGACAAGGTGAAGATACGCGCTTCCCACGCCGACACATTTTCGGTTTTAAATGCGGCGGTTTTTACCGACTACGTCAGGTTTTCGTTGTCACGCCACGTCCCCCGATTCGTGTGCGGCATGACGGCGCCAGACTGCAGCCACATCGGTCGCTTCAGGGTGCGCCAAAATCACGGTTGTGTAATTTCAGGTACCATCGTCGCCCCAAATCGGAAATATTCGGGGTAAACACGCGGGAAAACGCAGAATCGGAACCCTTAGAAATGACCCCCAGTTTTCCGCACTTGCAGTCTGCCGCACCAGCTGCCAATAGTATCCTCTGAAATATAATACCATAAAAGACGGAACGGGGCATTCAATTGTCATAATCATTTTAGCTTTCCCCAGACCTGTCAGTTGAATCTATGTTGTTTCGTGGTGGGTGATGCCTAGGAGTCCACTGAGAGGGCTCTGAATGCACCTTTGGCACCGTGACATTGTTTTGGCACCACGGTCCTACTGGTTGGTTAGAGTACCGAGCTACAAAAACTCTGATATTCAGCAAATGTCTGTTATGCGGCACAAGACTTATACTGGTTACACACATGAGGGATAGACAGATAAAAACTTGGAAAAGGATAATAATCTGAAAGTGTGGTTCTTCCCAAGGAACCCCCCACAACACAAGAGCAGCGTATCGTATCCCTCTGAATCTCATAAATGGTAGTAGCAGGTTAGAAATGTTCCAGTTGCTCATTCACATCCTTTTCTCTGATGCTTGCAATTCGGGTATTCCCCATAGTACTGAAGGAGAGGCAGGACACACACCAACTACCACTGGCTCCAGGAATAAGGATACATGGGGCCCCCAGAGTTGGACTCACCAAGACAGATTGTAATACTCTAACCTAGGGTAGGGAGATAACAATAAAGTGAGAATCCCCTTTAAAGTATGTGGCTTGGCAATTTTGCTGGTAATAATAGAAATAATGCCTGAGGCTAAGATTCAAACAAGTGAACATTTACAACATAGTGGATAAAAATTTGTAGTGATTTAACACATTTGTTGTGTGGCGTAGGGGTAGAAGCATACGTGGAGGGGGGGGGGGGTTGGTACTATGTCACATGTTGGCTGCGTGTGTTTTTAGAGGGCTCACATACCGGTGAGCGTTTGCTGCTATTGCCAGCAAACACACACAATAACAATGGTTATATCAAAAGTTTTTTTTGTTATAAAATAGTCATCTCACCCCCACGTGAATACACTGAGTCCCACGATGGAGTGCCAGGGAATTGGTGGAGTGGATAGTGTTCGGATTTAGGTTTGCAATACAGGCAAGAAAATGTAAATCGCAAGCACTAAATTGTTTAGAAAAATATAAAAACTTCCCTTTTATTAGACACATCAAAAACTAGGCTGTGTACATGCCATAGAAAAATATGTAGCCATTTCAATCCCATGTTTTGGCTCTTAGTCAGTATCAATCCCTCGAACATCCGCGATCGTTGCTAGCACCAATTGCGGGTATTAACCTTCGATCGCTGGGCGGCAAGTGGCGGCGGCTTAAAAAAACTGGAGGCGCTTGGGCACTATCATATTGGCTTAGACATCGTTAACTGTGATGTTAATCGGGGAGCGGCAATCTGTTACCATGACAGCCTCAGGTCATACAAGACTGATGGCTGTTCGTTTTAGCACCACATATTACAATGTGCGAAGTGTGACACATTGAAAAAATGAGTGGACCAATCCCTCATCTCCTGCCATACTGTAGTATAGCAGTATATGGTAGATCAATCAGACAACCAAAAAAAAAAAGTTTAATAATTAAAAAATGTTATTACACAAAAGTGTACCTTTTTTTAAGATGAGGAGTAACAAATTTACAAAACACAAAAAAACTAAAATATGGAGACGGGAGGTCGTTAATACAGGCTTTTTTTTAGAGACAAACTAACAGGACAAATATGCAGGCATGCTAAACCGAGGACCATTAGCTCATCAGATCGCCCCTGTGACTGTGGTAATCTCTTACACTCCCCGGCAGATTTATGAGGTCACACGCCATGCTAGTAACGGGTTGGACCCCCTTTTGCCCTTCAGACACATGCCTCCCTTTCCTCCCCGTCGGCCATCATGATCATCCGGCGCCGTGGGACGCATTCCTCAAGATTTTGCGTCCATATTGCACCTGAAGTGGGAGATGTATAAACAACAGACTGAGTATTGGTCACGCACAGAGGTTGGTGTACATGCGGGCTGTGGCCTCCGGGGTGTCGGCCTCTCCAGCCAGTTGTTCGGAAAGACCCAAGACCATAGCCGACTCTAAGAACAAGTAAATGGGAGCCTGTGCCACAAGACCATAGCCGACTCTAAGAACAAGTAAATGGGAGCCTGTGCCAGCACCGCAGCTCCCTCCTCTTCCTCCAAATCTTCCGGGCCCGGGTCAGCACCCCACTGGTAGACAGCTGGCGGATGAGAATCTTTCATCTGAGCTCCAGGAGGGGGCCAGATGAAACAGGGCTGACACAGTTCCAGGTGCGGGGGCAGTAGCTTCCACTGGTGGGTCAGAAGCCGGGACTTGCTACAGGCTCTGGAGCGGGAGAAACAGCCACCTCCACAATGGTTTCGGGCAGCCCCCATGGGAGTACTCCAGCCTGGACTCTCGGCACCAGCATGGTTGCCGGGAGAGGCAGCAAGAACCGTCCAGGTAATGAGCCTTGCTCTGCCACTGATCGGAGGTAAGCGTTCAGGACAGAGGCCCGAGTGAGTCCTCGCTAGAAGCGGTGCGACGCGGATGGCCACCGGATGTGTTGGGCTGCCAGATAAGATAACCGTTTCAAAGGCTTCCAGAAATTCAGGCAGTTGTGGCCTCACCATGATGCTGCGCCACACAGACTACCACAGATTAAAGCTTTAGGCGCTGCAGCGCCGGATGTAGCAGGGCTGACACAGTTCCAGGTGCAGGGGCAGAACCTTTCACCAGTGGGTCAGCAGCTGGGACTTGCTGCAGGCTCTGTAGCGGGAGAAACAGCCACCTCCATAATGGTTTTGGGCAGCCCCTATGGGAGTACTCCAGCCTGGACTCTTGGCTCCAGCATGGTTGCCGGGAGAGGCAGCAAGAACCATCAAGGTAAGGCTCCAGCATGGTTGCCGGGAGAGGCAGCAAGAACCATCAAGGTAATGAGTCTTGATCTGCCACTGATCAGAGGTACGCGTTCAGGACGGAGGCCCGAGTGAGTTCTATCTGGAAGAGGTTGGATGCGGAGGGCCACCGGATGTGTTGGGCAGCCAGATAAGATAAGTGTTTCAAAGGCTTCCAGAAATTCAGGCAGTTGTGGCCTCACCATGATGTTTCAAAGGCTTCCAGAAATTCAGGCAGTTGTGGCCTCACCATGATGCTAACTTCCTGGTCACTGCACGTCCTCCCACCAGGGGGTGGAGCTTGCTAACTTCCTGGTCACTGCACGTCCTCCCACCAGGGGGTGGAGCTTGTGTACTTCCTGCCAGGAGCTGTGGCGGCCTCAATTTTCTCCTGCACCGCAGAGTCCCCATGCAGGATTCACGCCATTTACACAGGGGGCAGAGCTTATCCAGCAGCCTGGATTTCCCACCAGTGAGGATTTTGGCGGGCTGGAGCTCCTTGCTGCGCCACACAGACTACCACAGATTAAAGCTTTAGGCGCTGCAGCGCTGCGCCACACAGACTACCAGAGGTTAAAGTTTTAGGCGCTGCAGCACTGGATGTAGTAGAGCTGACACAGTTCTTTTGCAGGGATTAACCTCCTGGGTGTTGTAGCATCTACTACATCACGTGCTGAGCGCCTAAACATTTCTTGCGGCTTATTTCTAACTTACCTCTGTGTAGTCGTCTGGCCTGCAGCAAGGGAGTTCCAGCCCAGCCAGGGAAGCCTCACGACGGGAAATCCAGGGCTGCGGTGCGAAGCTCCGCCCCCTTGCAATGGTGTGAATCCTGCCATGAGGAATCTGCGGTGCAGGGAGAAAATGGAAGCCGCCACAGACTCCTGGGCAGGAAGTATCACAAGCTCCACCCCTGGTGGGAAGGAAGTGCCGTGACAGGAAGTTAGCATCATGGTACGCGGCCACAACTTGCCTGAATATCTAGGAAGCCTTTGAAACACTTTCTTATCTCAGCTGCCCACAACAGTTCCGGCTGGCCACCTCCGACATACAACTCTTCCCGATAGACTACCTCGGGCCCTCCCGTCACTGAACGGCGTAACTGCTGATCAGTGGGCCAGATCAAGACGTCCATTCCTTGATGGTTCTTGGGCCTCTTCCCGGCCACCTGATCCAGCGCATGAGTCCGTAGAGTCCGGCTGGAGTACTCCATCGGGGGACTGCCCGAAAACCTATGGGATGGTGGGCTGTTTACTCCGTTCTCCAGAGCACGTGTAGAAAGTCCGCTCGTCTGTGACCACCAGGGAGATACTACTGCCCCCGCCACACTTGGAACTGGTGTCAGCCCTGTTTCATCTGGCCCCCATCCATGGGAGCTCAGATGAAAGATTCTCAACGGCACTGTCTACTACAAGTGGGTTTGCTGACCCGGCCCGAAGATTTGGAGGAAGAGAGGGGAGCTGCCGGTGATGGCACACAAGGAACACATTTACGTGTCCTTAGAGGTCTAGGACTAGGGTCTTGACATATGTCGTGTCGACAACTGCTCGTACAGGACGACACCCGGAGGCCAGAGCCCGTTTCCTGGAGCATAAGCAGGAAACCTGGCACGACGCGGTGTTCCAGGCAGCTGCAGACTCACAACTGGATTCAGAACAGGATAAAGATCCTGATTGGCTACAGGATGGCAGGGGGAGTAGTACCATCATAGGGGCTAAAACCCATTAACCTACATACGATTGAATATTTTGTTTATTTCTAATCCCAGTTGGGACGCTGGGACCCATTCACCCTTACAGAGCCAGAGATCTCTCCTTGTGACTCTCTATTTTTCCTTTGTAAAGTCAGAAATTTCCAGAACTTTCGCAGAACCATGCTTGATGCAAAGAGTCAGCGAGATACTCCCAGGGTGTGGCTGTTTCTCCCCGTCCAGAGCCTGCAGTCAAGTCACGGCCATCGGCTGCTGACCCCCGAGAGAAGTCCTGCCAACGTCTATACACGCCACCTGCGAACTGTGTCGCCCTGCTACATAAGCCCAGCTGCGTGCCTAAAGCCTTTAATTCTGTGGTAGTCTGGTGTAGGCATCAAGGAGCTCCCAGCCGCCATCCGTCACTGCGCGAAAATCTCAGGACTGTTGGCTAAGCTACTGCCCTCTGCAACAACTGGCTGAATGAACTCTGCATGAGGTGGCAGGAAAAAATTCGAGGCAGCCACAGCTCACTGGCAGAAGTCCCAAGTTCCACCCACCTGGTGGGAGGACTTCTTATCGCTACCTCTGGTCTAGGAGACGAGTTCCAGCTGTAAGCGTGTCAGTACCCAGGAGTTTGCATCATGGAATGATGATCACACTTTGAATTTCTGGAAGCAAGATTCCAGATGCTGCCCACCAGAAGCTCCTGCCCCCGCACACTGGAACACTGGTTAGCCGGTGCTACATATCCAGAGTCGAGCGCAAGCGCCTAAACGCTTTAATAGTATCTGTGGTAGTCTGGTGTGGCATCAGGAGCTCCGAGCCTGCCCAAATTCCTCACTGGCAGAAAATCCAGGCTGTTTGGCTAAGCTCTGCCCTGCGCAAATGGCGTGAATCCTGCATGAGAGTGCAGGAAAAAATGAGGCAGCACACTTGCTACTGGCAGAAGTCACCCAATTCCACCCCTGTGGGAGGACTTCTTATCCTACCTCGATATAGGAGAGAGGGTGTCCAGCATGCTACGGTGGCAGTGACCAGCGAAGTTTGCATCATGGTTGATATCAAGACTGCTTGAATTCTGCAACAAGTCCCGGCTGCTGACCCACCAGAAGCTCCTGGCCCCCGCACCGGAACTGGGTCAGCCTGTTCCTACTACTGGCGCTGCAGTGCCTAAAGCTTTAATCATGTGTAGGCCTGTGTGGCCTCAGAACTCCAGCCAGCCGTTCCAATTCCTCACTGGCGTTTAAATCCAGGATTTTGGGCTAAGGTCTGCCCCCTGCGCAAATGTGTGAATTCTATTCTTGATGACTTACTTGCTAAGTGCAGGAAAAAATTGAGGCAGCCACAGCTCCTGGCAGGAGTACCCAGTGTCCACACACCTGGCTGGTAGGCGATACTCTCTTTATTCTAAATACCTCGATATGAGAGAAGAGCCTCCTCGACGAGCATGTACGTGCAGTGACCAGTGAAGTTTGATCAGAGCGAGGACTCCATCAAATGGACGGGTCCTACTCCAATCTCCCTTCGCTGGTCCAACCAGTGCTGGTGGCTGAGAGTCCGGCCTGGAGTACTTCCCGGTGGGACGGCTGCCCGAAACCACTTAGCCGGAGGTGGCCGTTCCAAGAGCCTACAGCAGTCCCGGCTGCTGACGTTCCAAAGCCGATGGAAGTCCTGCTCCCGCACCTGCAAGTGCCAAGGAAGCCTGCGGCCCGGCAGCCACCACCCAGCGCCTGCCCGCTGCCACGTGGTCACGGTGAGAACCCTCTGCCGTAACCTCCAGGATGCCATTTGGAATCAGTGTCAGCTAGAACGAGGCCCAATGCTTTCTCGGGCTCTTGGTCCTAACCAGGTGGTCTGGGTGTTGCGGACTGGACAACGGGACAGGTATTGTCCTTCGATATCATGAAGGGATATGGGCTTCGCCACCGAGGACTATACTGAGTGAGGTGTTAATTCCCACCGCTCTGCCAACGCAACCCGAGCTACCTGACACAACACATCTCAAGCCCGGATATTGTGATTGATGTTCAGCCCTGCCAAAAGGGCCTGGGGGAGCCCTGCGCTGCAGGGTAACCAGGATTCCGGACCCCGCAGAGCACTTCTATCTAACCACAGTCACACGCGCATCCTCCAGGCGAGACTTCTAGCCGGAGTCCTCCCTACCATTCCCTCCCGTGCTGCAACTCCCCAAGCGGTGACCCACAGGAGTTGCTTCTGCTGTCCCAGTGGATTGCCATCACCTGTGACTGTCAGCTTGGGTCCAGGGGAGCCCGCACCATGAGGCCGTGCTCACGCAACCACCATGCTCACTAGATCCCAGGGGTCCTGCCGTGCAGGAAATGGCGTCCTAGCGGATGAGCCCCCCTCCTGGAGCTTCAGATGAAGGTTCTCATCCGGCAGCTGTCTACCGTGGAGGTGGCTGACCCGGGCCCCGAAGATTTGGAGGAAGAGGAGGAGCTCATGCTGGCACAGGCTCCCATTTACTGTTCTTAGGCCACAGTCGGCTATGGTCCTCGCGGTCTTCTCCGCACAACTGGCGTGGAGAGCCGACACCAACCGGAGGCCAGAGCCCCTGTACCTTGAGCAACAGGAACCGGCACTCGTCACCACGGGTAATCCCCAGGCAGCTTGCAAGCTGCACCTTCACCTGGGATCTAGAACACGGATGAAAGATCCTGATTGCTATCATGATGGCAGTGAGTAGTACCATCATGGGCTGAAACCCATTAACTACAATCATGTATTACGTTTGTTTTTTTCTACTCCCAGTTGGGGCGGGGCCCATTTACCCTTAACAGACCAGAACTCTCCGGGGGACTCTTCGTATTTTTTTATAACAAGTCAGAAACTTTCCAGAACTTTTACCAACAATTTGTGCTATGAAAGCACCCATCTCTTCTGCGATGCAGAGCTACTCATCAAGGACTGTTCCGCATCTAAGTAGGAGACCCGTTGAATGATTGCCCTATTTTTCCTACACTACATCAGTACTGTGCCCAGAGCATGGGACTCTACCTACAAGAGTCTCTGAGACTTTTAGTCGGTACGGAAAGGGAAAAAGTTACTATTATGATTGCCACTTAGATGCCTTTCTTCTGGATATGGACAGTGCTAGATTTGCTACTGAGGGTGCCATGCTGTTTAAGTAACGTTATGTAACATTTTAAGCTGTGCACTCCATTGGGCTGTCACATCCATGCATTTTGATAATCTGTTTGCACCACTATAGTCTTAATTCTATACGTACGATGTTGGCATTAAACATTTTCTTTAGGCTTTGCATGTATTAGCCAATACTGTAGTCGGACCTCCTTTTTGTCTTTGTCAAAATCCTGACCGCAGGCTTACCCTAAAAACCGGAGCGTCCTGTAATTGTCGTTGCCTCTGCAAACCTCAGGTGTTTAGGGTTGACCAGGCGGGGGTTTTATACTGTACTGCTTCGTATAGACGGCATAGCACTAGGGGTAAGACCGTCAGATGGCAGGTTACCGTTGTTCATAAGTACCATTATGTTTATAATTATGCCACCTAGTAATCGTGGTCTTCGAACAAATTTTCAAGAGCCTTTGTGGCAAGCAGTGGATTACATGAATGGCCCCAACACGCCAAAAAATTGGCTGGTGTCAATTATATCAAAACCGGGTAGCGGCTGAGGCCAATACCTCCCATCCCTACTCCTCCTCCTTCCTCCACCTGGCAGATTTCAGGAGGGACCTAGCCAGTCCATTACGTGAGGGGAATTGTACCGACCTTTAACATTTATTTTGGTGTTGGTTACTATTGGTTACTTTAAAAAGTTTCTTTGCTTACAAAAAAATTCTTACTGTGTTCATGTGCATTGCATTAACATGACAAATACATACATACATTAAATATAATCCCGCATTTTAATACCCCCATAACCACAAGTACACAAGATACAAGCTTTATGTACAAAAGGGGATTTTATTGTTCCAACATCAATCGATGAGTCGTTGTTACCTCCTTTGTCTTTTTATGTTGTTGACAGAATCAACAAAATAAAAAGGGTTCAAAGAAGTATAAGCTCACAACCCGCGCAAAGGCGGGCCCAGCTCTGCGAGTCCCTACACTAAACGACCAAAACATAAATTTGAAAATAATAAAAAACTAATCTAATAGTACCGAGCGCTTAACGTCTCCTTATCGATCCATCTGCCAGGGAACTGCACCCTCGTCTGAAGAAACAAGTAGGGCAAAACGCTCGCAACAACACGTCCAGCCGCCTCCGGGTCGTCCTTGGATGTTTTCACTGGGGATCGACACTGTTGATGTTTGTCCCATCCGTTCAAACCATCTGAAGCACGCATCGTGGATCCGAAAAAATTGTGAAGAATAACGCAGGCTTGCCTACCTTCTTAACCATTGTCCGGGTCTCTGATTGAGCCTTGTTAGAACCCGCCACTTGCTGCGTAGAATCCCCCAAAGCACAACGCCACAGACAGCCGACTCGCGCGGGTGAGAGCCGATCCATTTGCAAATCGCCTGCGTTCATCCTAACACGCCGATGGAATTGTCACAACACATGACGTAAAGTCCAAAGCTTCATCAGAGACGATCAATAATGGTGCAGGAGGTCATAGCTCCAGGTAGACATCTTGGCTCTGAAAGGGCGAGCTGGTTGGAGCGACTAGCCGGTCACCCCTCCATTCTGGAAGCCCTGAAGACGCGCTGCATCCGCAGAACGTCCATATAGGCTCCCCATGTACCACAATTATAACTTGTAGTCACGGTCAGCCACAAGCCAACAAGACCACAGAAAAATACTTGCTTATATGGAAGCATTGGGACCCTCTGAGATAGTAGCCGGCTTTCATCGAATGTTGGAACGCCCAGGAACTCATAATGCGCTAGGCAAAAACGCGTTTCCCAGTGCAGAAACCTAAAAAAAAATAAAAAATTAATATTTTAAACAGAAAGCCCAACTTGAAATAATGAAATGTACGACTGGCAAAACTTTACGCGCATGAGGTCTCGCGGAGCCGTTCCGCGTGTGTGACAGACCGCCTCATATTGTTATCTCCTGAAAACCGCCAGCCCCGATCGCAGGTCGCAAAAAAGATCGATCTAGGAAGTC
Source organism: Engystomops pustulosus (assembly GCA_019512145.1). Taxonomy (NCBI): domain Eukaryota; kingdom Metazoa; phylum Chordata; class Amphibia; order Anura; family Leptodactylidae; genus Engystomops; species Engystomops pustulosus. Next base: position 125,250,945 of record CM033646.1, read on the forward strand.
ACACGTCATCCCGAACAGTATTGTGAAACTTGTCCGTATGCGGCCACAGGGTCATTCGTACAAGTTCCTGACTTACCCTTCCTTGGCCCTGAGCGACAATTGGGATGAACCCAAATACCGCCGATTCCTCCTCGGCTTCCTCCGCCTGTCATTGCAGAACACGTTGTGGGAGAAAGCGTCCATCAGGGCCCGATCCAGATAATATCAATCATTAACGATTGTACGACTCGCAAGATCTAAAACGCGCAGAAACCATAGCCAGAACACAATGTGAGTCTAACATCGCTCGCAGAAAACACAAAATGGAGTCTGGGGCGGTCAGGTGACCAAACTGTTAATTTTCTCTGGACAATATATACAAACAAATTTGTTGTGCTAACAAAGAGCTACTCAACGTGGACCGTGGCCTCTTCCAGATGTCTTCTTTAATTGACCTGCCCTCCGGCTTCTGTTCTGACCTCTAAATGGCTAGCTTCCTAAAGCTCACAGTATAATAGTAAAATAAGGCGCTACAATATCTAATACACAATGAAGATAAGAGCTCCAAGTCTACTACAACCGTATTTATCTCCCAATCTAGTGCATTACAATTCTAATTGGGGCTGTACAAACCTCAACGATCAACGTGACTACGTTTATATATGTAACGGCGTAAATATAAAACGAATGTTAGAGCACAAGAGCCGGCCCCAAGCCTAGAGCTTACAATCTAATGTATAATATTGATGTTGCTCATCAGAGCTTACACAATTTAATTCTCTGGACAATTATACAAACAAATTATGGCTCCAAGAGCTACTCACGTGGACTGTCCTCTTCAAGATGTCCTTCGTCTAAGTGCATGCCGGCGTCTGTTCTGACCTCTAAATAAGTAATACTGGTTCTGCACCTCTAATGTCATCTCCTAGAGCTCACAGTATATATATAAAAAAATAAGCCTGCCAACATCTATACACATAAAGTCTCGCGCAAAGAGCTCACAGTCTAATAGAAAAAGTATTGTAACTGCCTCCATCTAAGCTACAATCTAGAGGGGCTGTACAAAACCCCAACTATCAGATGTAATCGTTAAATATGTTACTGTAAATAAAACGTAATGTATGTCCATCAATATCCTGCCCCAATCCTAGAGCTTACAATCTAATAGTAGAATAAATGATATTGTCTCCAAGCCTGAGCTGACAATGTAAGTTGGCTTCTGGACATATAGACAACACATTTGTGGCGACAAGGCGACTCAGTGGACTCTGTCCTCTTCAGAGGTCTTTCTTCAATTTACCTGCCGGCTTCGTCTGTTCTGACCTCCTCTAATTCTAATGTCAGCTTCTCAGAGCTCACAGGAAGAAGCGTAAAAAGAAGCTGGGGAGAAGCTAAGAACACAGGAAAGTCTCGCTCATAAGAGCTCACAGTCTAATACAACAGTAGTTAATCTGCCCAATCTATGCTTTACAATCTATATGGGGCGATACAAACCGGCAACTATCAGGATGATACTTTTATATATATGTCAACTGTAAATAAAAGGATGTTACTACTCACTAATTGCCTGCCCCATCTAGGCTTACAAGCTCATAGTAATAAATGATTTGCTCATCAGAGCTTATACAATTTAATTTTCTCTGACCATATAATACCAACAAATTTAGTGGGCTATCAAGAGCTACTCACGTGTACCTGTTCCCTCTTCAAGATGTCTTCTTCAAAAGGACATGCCCGGCTTTCGGTTCTGACCGCTAAATGTCAGCTTCTAAGAGCTCACAGTCAATGTCAAAAAAATAAGCCTGCTACAATCGAATAACACAATAAGTTTCTTCGCTTCATAAGTTCACAATCTAATACTACGATTTATTTCTCTGCCCCATCTAGAGGGGGGCGTACAATCTAATAGGGGCTGTACAACCCCAACGATTCACGATGAATACTTTGACCTTTGTAAACTGTAAATACAAAATAATGTTCTATCTACAATATCCCTGCCCCAATCAGAGCTTACAATCTAATAGTATAATAAATGATGTGCTCATCAAGAGCTGCCAAGGTAAATTTGTCCCTTCTCTGGGACAAATAGATACAAACAATGAGTGGGCTACAAATAGCCCTCCGTGACCTGTCTCTTAATATGTGCTTCTTTCACGTGACATGCCGGCTTCTGTCGACGCTCTAAAGGTCAGCTGTGCCGAAGAAGCTCACATGGAGAATATAAAAATAAGTCTGGTCTAGAATAACAAAATGACAGGCTCGCCTCATAAAGCTCAGCATGTCTAAGACACAGTATTTAATCTGCCCCAATCTAGAGCTACAATCTAATAGGGGCGGTACAAACCTCACTATCAAAATCACGAGAATACTGTTACTTTGTACTGTAATAAAAGTAATGCCGTTAATCTCACAAACATAGCCATCCTGCCCCAATCAGAGGGCTTACAATATAATAGAGATCATATAATAAGGATTTTGCTCAGCAACAGCTTACAATTTACATTTTCAATCTGGACAATATATACCACACATTTATTGGGCTACAAAGAGATACTCACGTGGACCTGTCCTCTTCAAGCAATGTCGTCTTCAGTGACATCCGACTTCTGTTGCTGACGCTAATATCTCCTGTCAAGGCTGTTTGATGCTGTGACTGTCTATGAATCTCCATAGTTACTAGCTGATCATTTCCAGCTTCACAGTGTATTATATTAATGGGGTTTTGTGTAATTGTAGCCGGTCTGAATGTTTTTTTTATTGCTTGGTGCGGCATCTCATAGTGGGCTAGATTTTAGCCCATTTGCTAGGAGGTCAAAAAAACGAAAAGATTCTTTTAAGTTTTGTGCCCTTATAATATGCCAGGGATGGATCTGTATCTAATGGCCACATCAATAAACCTCTGTGGCACACCTGTACTTTTAAAGCTAGGATGAAGTACTTAGGGGGGAGGAAACAACAAAAGGGCAGAGCAGTGTCAGGTTGTGGACACTACCGACCACTCTGAAAAGTTATACATGCATATGCCTTCCGTCTGATACACTCGGCCAAATGACAATAGGGGGGGCCACTATTTAAAAAAAGATGAAAGGGAATTTCCTCTCCTCGCCTAACTTCTTTAGAAGTCATCTCAAACATTGTATGTATCATACCTCTGTATTTAATGTTTATCCAGGCTGAAACAATAGTCCGGTGGTCCCTTTTGTCAGGAAGCTGGGGGACAATGAGGATATGCTGTAGAGACATCCTTACATATTGGCGCTAAAGATGAAGCCAACAAATGTATGAACACGGTGTGCTGGCCTAGAATTGGCAGCCGGGGCCAATTCGACTAGGATTTTGGCTGTCACCCTGAGGGCGAAACTAAAATTGCTGCCCCCCCTGCATAAGCATACTCTCCCATTCCATGATCCACCCAGGTTGCAGTAAATGCTGAAAAAACTTTACTATACAAGTGGTACATCCCCACAAGCAGACTAACTGTCAATCCTATGATTGTCGCAGATTCTGAGACTATTACCACGTTATAGATGACACGCTTTTACCATAGTAATAGGACTTTTTTTGAGTTTTTCCCATCCATGACAATTCACAGCTAATTTGGCTTCAGCTCTGTGTAGCACATGTCTGCTTGGTCCCGAAAAATACCACGTCCACAGTAGACCGCACCTTGATAACAACACTTGCACCGAAATAATAGATCAACCACCTCACAACTAGAGAATGACGAACACTAAAATGCCGGGTACTCGTTATTCGAGAACGAACTTTTCCCGATGCTTCGAGTGCTCGGTCTCGAATACGAACCCCATTGAAGTCAATGGGAGACTCGCAGCATTTTTCAGGACCAAGGCTCTGCAACAGGAAGCTTGGCCACACACCTGGGAACCTCATAAAAGGATGGAAACCCACGGAAATGGACAGGAAACGCAGGGACAAGCATGCATGGATGCCTCTGAGGCTGCCTAATACGCACATTATGCCAAATGTGGGCAACAGTCCGGGCCTGACAGAGTGAGCAGAATGAATCTAGATAGCATCTAAACATCTCAATAATTGACCCTGCCACTATATGGGAAGGCAATGCAGAGGCAGCGGCAAGTCAGGCTAGAGATTGTCATGGCGACATACCCTAAATGGGACTCAAGCTTTAAACCAAGGGGTGCATAGAGAGGAACCAAAGGAGGTGACGCAAGAAGGGCCTCAAATAATATCGGTCCTGATAACATTGCCATTATTTGTGGATTACACAGCGTTGTGTCGACAAAGTTAACCATGGCAGCCATGTAAAACAACCCAAAATTCTGCCTGACACAGCTCGTTGATAAGGGGACCATGTATGAGGGCAGTGAACTAGTAGTAGATTAAAGGTGCTGCAGTGAAAACTATGGGATTTGGGATCTTGGCATGGAGCTGCGCCCGCTGCCAGCGGCTTTTCGCCAATCCAAGCCCCGTCCTCTAGGCTACTCCCCAACAGCCTTCTAAAACCTCTTTGTACATAAGATCAAGTGTAAGTAGCGTTTCTTTATAAGTGGTTAGGATATGCTCTGGGTGAGGGGATATTGTAAACAATGCGCAAGAAGCGCTGATTCGCCATATGGAATCCTGGCGCTCCGTCTGCCGGAGGCTAGCTTTTCGCAATCCAAGCCCCTGTCTCTCAGCGCCTACGCCCAAACTAACAGCCTTTTGTATAAGATCAATGTGTAGGAGCGTTCTTACTAGTTTAGGAGTATTGCGGGTGAGGGAATGTAAACCGTGCGCAGAAGCGCTGAAATAATATCCCAATGGATAAAAGTTTTGCAGTATATTTTGGGATTACACAGCAGGTGGCGACAAAGTTAACAACCGTTGAGGTGGGAATCCATGAAACAACCCAAATTTCGTCCCTGACACACCATGCGTTTAGTTAAGGTGACGATGTTGGAGGCAGCTATAGTGGACATAACTTTTGGACAAGTGGCATGGATGACAACTTGTGAGGTGCGGCTATGGAGACAATTTAATTATGGAATAGGTGGCGTGTATGTGGCAGGTCCAACATTGTGCAAACCAGAGGACAGCTGCATGTTGGCCCTCCAGTAAAATGGGATAGATTTAGTGCCGTATGTGCAGTCCCAAAAATTGTTCAAACCGAGGAGCAGGTAGGTGGCCCTCCAGTAAAATTGGGAATAGATGGAGTGCCGTTATGTGCAGTCCCAAAAATTGTTTCAACCAGAGGAGCAGGTAGGTGGCCCTGCATAAAATGGAATAGAATTGAGTGCCTGTATGTGCGTCCAAAAAGTTTCAACCAAGGAGCAGGTAGTGGCCCTCCATAAAATGGGATAGATTTGAGTGCCTGTATGGGCAGTCCCAATAAATGTTTCAAACCAGAGGAGCTGGGTAGTGTGCCCTCCAGTAAATGGGCTCATAGATGAGTGCCTGTATGTGGCAGCCCAAACAATTTTCAAACCAGAGGAGCGGTAGCGTGGTCCCTCCTAGTAAAATGGATAGATTGAGTAGCCTGTATTGCAGTCCCAAGAAATCTCTTCAACCAAGGAGCAGTAGTGGGCCCTCCATTAACAATGGTGATAAGATTGATTCTTCCTGTATGTGGCAGTCCCAAAATGTTTCAAACCCTGATGGAGCAGGTTAGGTGGCCCTCCAGTACCATGGAATAGATTGACGTGCCCTGTATGGGCCTCCCAAAATTCTATCACAACCAGATGGGCAGGTATGGTGGCCCTCCAGGAAAAATAGGAATAGATTGGGCCGGTATTGGGTCAGTCCCCAAAATTTGTTCACCACTCACAAGACCGGGTAGGTGGCCCTCCAGAATGGAATAGATTGCAGTAGCCTGTAGTGGCACTCACAAATTGTTTCAAACAGAGACCCGGGTCTAGGTGCACGCCCAGAAAAAATTACATGCCTGAAGTATAGCAAAGAGCCAGTGGGCCCTTCAAAAATGCCTTTTCCGCTGCGTTACTGTACAAAGAGGAGAGAAGGATGAAAATGAGAGTGAGGAGGAAGGAGTGGGATCACTTATTCAGGTTTAGCTTCCTTCACCTGGTGGAGATTGGAAATGTCCTGAGAATCCAGCCTTTATGTCCTTTTACATCAAGCGTCAGCCTGTCAGCTTGCTGTCAGTCCGACAGCGTGTACGCTTAGCCGGTGATGAGCCACCAGCTGACTGAAAACCCTCTCGTCAAGACGCTAGCGGCCAGGGCAGGAAGAACCTCCCGGCGACAGCGCAGTTCGTGGCCACATCTCCAGCTTTGAATCAACCCAGTAGTTGTAGGGAGCTGTGTGATCATGTATACATGGTATGTCAGCTACGTACATCCCTCACCATCTTTCTGTAAAATCACAGCCCATACTCTGCCGAAGACTTTGGGACAGGTGACAGTAGTCGTGACTGGGGTGACATAAAGCTTGCAAAAGCCTTGATAAGCGTACCCTTGCCAGTGCCTCGACGACAAAGACTTGCCTGCTCGACCTACATCCCCTCGCTTACTTGTCTCGCGCAGAACTACGCCACTCTGGGATAAGTCCTGCCGCTACCGCCTGCTCAGAAGGGAAATACGGTATTCAGCTGTGCACCAGGCTGCCTGCTGGTATTCATGCATTCTCACCCTCACTATCTTCCTCTGCGGGATGAGAGTGGCAGATTTTTCTTGTATCCGTGGGTCCAGAGACTGAACACCCGAATCGGACTGCTGGATAAATTCCTTTGAACGCGAGGGTCACGGCTATAGCCGCCTAGCTGAAATCTGCCATATGACTCCAGAGTACCAACGCAGTAAATACAGGTCCCCTCACTGCCTGACGTCCATTTCCTCCTCCTCCCACTCCTCCACCTCCTCTCTTCTGCCAATAGAACACACAGACCGCTGAACATGAAATACTCAACAATGGTCCCCTCTGTGTCTCGCAACATTCTCCTCCTCTTCCTCTCATCCTCCTTCCCACCTCCACCGTCCTCCGATATGCGCTGAGACCAAACAGACCTCCAGTGTCTCTTTTTTGCTATCACAAGGGAATATTCTTCCCCCGTCTCTTGTGACGAAGCGCAAAATCTGTCCGACTTCATGCTGACCAAGAGTTTTCCAACAGGCCAACAGCCGCGGATGGTTAGGCTGATGATGGCGCAACTCGCCCCTGACCATCTTTGGTTGACTCCTCAAATTACTCACCCCTCATGACAGATATATCAATACGCTCCCACGGCCACTCCTCCAGTGAAGACGTTGGAGGAAGCTACGGACCTGACTCGTCAGTTCTGTGGAAGTTCGACATTCTGGCAGTCATCTACCATCGGCTTTCTGGCCTCATCTAGTAACTCTGGTGATAACATGGTCAGTGTTGAATTCCACGCTTCGTTCGGGCACCGTCCGCCCCATACAGTCCGGTGAGTCGGTCTAGTGGTGAGGCGGCGCTTGACGTCTGCCCTTATGAGTGGCAGTCTGGGCTGGACTTCCTGAAAATGCGCACAGAGGCGGCGTACCTTCTGTGAGCAAGCAGACCGATTGGGGTATGTGCGTGAGGAAACGCTGCCTAGCAAGATTTAACACATGGGCCGGCATGGCACATTTGTCAGGCTGCGTCCGATGGCAGAGCCGCACCTTCCCGGTTTTTTCCAAGTGTATAGGTTTTAGCGCCGTTTGTCACACCAGGCGACCAATGCGCGCGGCGTGGGTATGGTTCATGTGCTTGCAGCCACAGATCGTCTGCGCCGTGATGCCCTGTAATAGCCCTGGGCGGTGGTGCCCCTTTGTCGCCTAGGCCTCAGCCAGTTGAGCACCGCCTGCTGTCGCTTAGGACGGCACTGCTGTCCTGTGTCCAGAGCTAACCGACTGATGGCGGCCGTGCCACGGATGGTAGTTCGGGGAGGAGGTGGAGGAGGGGTGGGAGGAGGAGGAGGTCATAGTAGGCCTGAAACCCTTGGACCGAGTAGCCCCCTCACTCCTCCGGCGTCGCAGTCATGAGCAGCCCACAGGGTCAGTCTCGGTCCCACCTCCCCAAGTTTTAACCCAATGTGCCGTCAGCGATATAAGTGGCCCTGCCCGGCAGCAATCATCGCCACGTGTCCGTAGGGCAGTGGACCTTGGCAGTACAACGGCGTTGGTCATGGCACGGCTATGATGTTGTCTACAACACTTGCTTTTTCAGGGCTTGGACGCACTCGGGAAAGTAGTGGCGGCTGGCGGACAACTATAACCGAGCGCTGGGCGGCCGCCGCCATTGAGGGTTTGCGAGGCCATCGTTCTCTACTAGTCCTATAGGGCAGCATCTTCATGCTAGAGTCAATCTGGAGATGTGAACATTAAGGCTTGGTCGTGCGGGTGGTTTGCACTTATATTATGCCGTTTCCGACTCAGCGCTGGGTATGGAGATCTGAACGCTGGTGGATGCTGTTGAGGATCGTGAGTCGCCGATGTGGTTTATTGGGCCAGGGTCCTGGGCAGTTGGCTGGACCTAGGCAGCTGACACAGGGGAAGAGGCAGGTTGGTGTGCACACTCCTGAGGTGCAAGCGGGCTTGTTGCTGGAGTGGGTGCGTAGGCAGTTCATATGCCTGCCATACTGTTGGTATAAGCTTATAGTGGTTGGAACCCTGCATGTGGAGCACTAGGTTTGGCAAATGCTTGCAACACCACAGTCCGTCGGTCATCCGGTGCTTTCTTAAAGAACCTCCACCCTCTCGGAAGATCTGCCCTCCGCCGCAACGAGCCCTTACACTCGGGAGCTCACTAGTTACAGGGACGCTCGAACATCGCCCGCAGCTCTGAGCCCTGCCTCTTCTCGTCTGCCCCACCACTGCCATCTTCCAACCTGTTCAGGTCGAGGTACTCTCTCCGTCTCAGAAGTCACTGTGGTCACACCCGGCCTCCAACCCAGCTTGGTCTGGTCACCTCATCATCCTCCGATCCCTCATTCTGCTCCCCCCTCGGACTTCCTGCCCTGACAACACTTCCCCACTGTCTGACAACCGTGGGTCTCCTCATCGTCGGACACTCTTTACACACTTCCACTACTTCAAAAGGCTCATCATCCACCCCCAGACTGTGACTGGTGAAAAACCTGGGCATCGAAAATTGCTACAACAACCGAAACAAGTGGGGTTGGTGACCTGTGGAAGGGTCTCAGAAAAACATTTTCCTCAGAGTATGCCCGTTTCAAATGGCAAATTTTCCGGAGGGGGGCAGACTATGTGGGGATATCGTGCTGAGGTCAGGGAGCCTGGAGGAGTGTGGAGGATTTCCGGGCGACATGGGATGGACTGCGTGAAGACTGAACTTGGTGGTGGACAATTGCTCTCCGAGCATTGTCCAGCAATCCCCGACATCACCATTTTTCCACTGTTTGGCCTCAACAGTGCTCTACTACCACCCGAAGGTTTTTTCCCAGTAACTTCAAGACATGACACCTAGGGCAGTGCTAGACTCTGCGGCGTTTTCCCAATGCTCTTCGCAGCATTGTCTGTCTCCCCCTCTCCCAGGACCTAAACTTCCTCTGACCCCTGGCAGTAGTTGGAACGCCACACGGTACCGCGGCCATCAGGCAATCGAAACGAGACCTGTGGGGTAAACCTTTTCTAAAAATGGAGAGTTTAGAAAACTTTTTTTTTTTTTTTTACTTTTTTTTTGTTTTTTTTGTGTTGTTTTTTTCTGTGTTTTTTGTTTTTCTTTTTTTTGTGTTTTTTGTTGGTTGTTGAGTTTTTTTAGAACCAAACAATCCTATCCGATTGCGATGGCTAGTTTCTAGCCAAGGAGCACAGGAAGCACACTACTATGCCATGAAGATGACACTGAGTTATTGCCTAATAGAAATCAACCCCGTACTGAATTGCCACTTCAGCTTTGCTTGGATATGTGCGCCGACTAAGCGGCAGACAAAGCGGTCCATGTCTCACTACAAATTGCTCAGAAGAATTAGGTCAAGTACATGTGCACTGGCAGAACTACACAAGCGCCACCAAGCACAATCACCAGAAATCAAAATATATAGAACGCTACTTTTAGTCTTCAGAAGCTATTTGTATTCCCTATGCTATTTTCTAGCCAACGTATCACGGAAGCACACTATCTATGCATATTGAGAACTATAAACACTCGGGGAGTATTGTCCTAATAGAATCCAACCCCTACTGAATGTTCCCACTTCAAGCCTTTGCTATGGATATGTGCGCCACGAAGCGCAGAACACAGCGGTCGCAAGTCTCCACTACAAATTGCTCAGATTGGGCAAGTACAATGCACTGCAACTACACCACCGCAAGATCAACCAGAAATCAAAATATATATAACGCTACTGAGGGTCAAGAGCTATTTTGTATCTCCTATGGCTATTTCTAGCCAAGTAATCAAAGGAAAGGCACACTACTGACTATGATGGCCAGATGAGATGACACTGAGTTATTGCCTTATAAATCCCCCCCTACTGATTTTCGCACTTAGCGTTGCTATGGATATGTGCGCCACTAATGCGCAGAACACAGCTGGTCGCAAGTCCAACTACAAATTGCTCAGAATTGGCAATACATGCAACTTGCATAACTACAAGCCACCATCAGATCCAACAGAAATCAAATATATCGAACTCTACTGTAGCTAAACGGCACTAACCGCTTCAAGAAGCTATTTGTATTCTCCTAATGGCTATTTTTCTAGCCAAGTCTCAAACCGGGAAGCACACTACTAATGGCCAGATAGAATAGGACACTGAGTTATTGCCATAATAGAATCCACTCCCTAAAGAATTTCCAACTTCAGTCTTTGCTGATGGATGTATGTGCGCCACTAAGCGCAGACACAGCGGGTCAGCAAGTGCTCACTACCAATTGCTCAGTATTGGAAGTACATGCACTGCTCCCAGAAACTACAGCCACCAGCAGATACACCAGACACTCATATATAGAACGCGACTGTATGCGCGTCAAGAAGCTATTTGATTATTCTCCTATGGCTATTTTTCAGCCAAGTATCAAAGGACGCACACTACTATGCCAGATTGAGATGAACACTGAGTTATTGCCGAATAAAAATCCATCCCGTCCTCATAATTGCCCACTACGTCAGCCTGGGCGGGGATATGTGTGCGCCACTAGAGAGCGCAGAACAACGCAGCGGGTCGCATAGTCTCACGTACAAATTGCGCAGATTGGCAAGTACAGGCACTGGCAGTGAAAACCTACAGCCACCAGCAGATCATCCAGAAATCAAATATATAGAACGCTACTGTAAGCTTCAGAAGCTTTTGTATTCTCCTATGGCTATTTTCTAGCCAGTATCAAATGGCAGCACACACTATTGCCTTGAATGACACTGGAGTTATTGCCCTACTAGTAATACAACCTCCCTACTGTACTGCATACTGACAATGTGCCCCCTTCGGATCTTTGCTATGGATATGTGTGCACATAAAGATGCTAAAACACCACGGTAGCCGTCCCCCTGCTACTTCCTCCAAAATGGTAGAGAAATTTTCAAATTAAATATAAAAAAAAGGTAGAACGTTATTGTAGCCCTAAGAAGGGCTGGTTGGTTTCTTTTGAGAAGCACGCCTGCCTAATAGTAAGCTAATAGACCACCCTAACTCTTTCCCTGACCAAGCATCACGCTCTACTCCTAAGCGGCACCTCCAGAGACCAGAATGATCGAGCAGCGCGGCCACGGCTAGTCTATCCCCCCAGGACGGGTCCACCTGATCTGGCCATTCCAACCACTGCTATCGTGACTGTGTAAGGTACCACGTCATGCCTGGGTGGATGTCTATGCAGTCCTCCTGGCTTGTAGGCCTCTGTTCTCTGGCCTGCCAAAAAGCAAACGGTCGGGAGCCTGCCGATTCCTTCCTTTCGCCCTCGAGCGGGCAAGTAGGTAGTCGTTAGTTTTACCGATGCATGACGAGCAGTTTTCAGGGTACCGCCTAATCTCGACCCGAAAGCATCAATGCTCGGACGAGCATGGTGCGCTCATCTCTACTCTACAACACACTGACCACATTATGCTGCCTTGCCCACGTATAATAACATTTCTTTCATTATATATAATATTCTACTTGTATGAGAAAGCATGTACAGCACCTCCCCGTAATATATTTTAAATTTATACTGACAACCTCATCTCTTCTTAAAAATAAAATCTGACCCCCTACGTATACAGCCCTCCCAGCTTTAGTTTAAATTCATTACCCTATTAAGCAGCCCGGCTCCGCCCGCACGTGGCATTAAAATCCAGCAAACAAACCAGAATATGCAGAAATCACTAGTTTAATTAATACCATGGTCATGAGTTTCGCGCATATAGTCCCCCGCTTTCCTCGCCCCGTGAATAGTAGCTCCTAATAATAGCCCCCCGTCTCAGTATAATTATAACACGGCCTCCCATATAGCACCCCCCAAGTTAATTTCATAGTCCCCCCATATTTGACCCCCCCCCCCTCAGTTTGAAACTATCCAAACTGCTATATAGTCCCCTCTAGTTTATTATTATTTACTCCCCCATATATAAATTTCCCCAACCCAGTTTTATTTATATTCATTCAGAAAGCCCGCCTTCCCCCTCACATTTAAGATTTATTTACCAGCCTAACAATAGACCACAACCCTGCCTAGTTATTTATATTATACATTACCATATAGCTCTCCCATCAAGTCTAACTCCCAGTATAAATAAGTCTTTTCGGCGCCCATAATGATTCTATATTGTGCCTATCTTCCCTGGAGGCCCCCCTTTCACCCAGTTTGTTGCCAATAAAAAAAATAAACTCTTACTACTTACCTCAGGCTCTGTTTGCTCCCGTTTCCTCTCTCCTCACTGTCACCCGCGGCTACGCACAGGCCGCGTGACTCAAGCATCAAACGGATGTAGATCGCACGGTCTTAAAGTGGCAGGGGCAATGGATTTATCCTTGTAGGCGCGACTATAGGGCGCAAAGGGATGCCCAAATCGCCACACCATATGACTATGGCATTCATCATGCCTGAGGCGAGATATATCAGATGCATGGCAGAGAACCGCGGAGCCCCTGCCTTGCAACACTTTTCAGCGAGTAGCGTTAGAGCGTGGATGAAGATACTAGTGACAGGCCTGTGATGATGTCCACTTAAGATGCTAAATGTACAGAAGACATTGTGTATAGAATTTGTAAACAGACATGCAAAGGAACTACACTCAGACATCTACTTGGTATTATAGCTAATCTGGTGGTAAGCTATCTAGTATCCGATTCACCTGCGAAAAAACCCTAAGCTAAATCTTACCTAAATAACCTATAAAATTTCCGCAGCGCAGAGTTGGGTGGCATAGGTGTCGTCTAAAGACCCGTTAATAGTGAATGCACATTGTGCACTTATCTGGACACTCGGTGCTGCGGAATACCGAGTTTGCCAGCTTACCGGTTCGCGGGGGGGGGGGTGCGCGGTTATAGAGAGCGGACGGCACAATTCTTCGAGTAGCAGTGATAAATTGTGTGCGAACTAAACTCAGACTAAAGCACTATGTTCCCTGTAATAGGAGTTGAATCCGTTTTCTAAGTGTAAGCTGCAACATGAAAGGGGATGCCAAAACCTTTCATAAATACATGTCCATCTACATAAGCTCCAAATGTTCTTTTTAGTGTCAAACTAAGATCACAAATAATTCGGGGTCACATAGCACTGTATAAATATGTCGGAAATATGGTCGCGAGGGGTGCGTTCTAATAGTGCAATTGGTAAATTTGTCATTTTGAATCCAAATAACTCTCTACTAATGGTGTCAAGAAGTGATTATTCCCCAAAATACGTCACTCAGGGATACCAAGACAGGACTCGTATGAATACTGTTATAAAAAGATCTCCTTTATTGGGCCGGCAGCCACGTTGCCGAATACATAGATTACAAGACTACACTTGCATAGTGATTATGCGTCAACGTGTCCAGTCAGTCAGTGTTATCATTTGAGAATATTGTTGTCTGGTGATGCCGGGACGTTTCCAATCTTTTCCCGTAGTCGCTTTCAGATGTCTCCGATAAATCACATCTGTTGTTGTCCTTTTCCAAGTTGTCGTCCCAGAAAGGAAGTGCAAACTGTCCCTACTATCTCCCATCAGCAGCTCGGTGCATGTCGCAGTATCACCCTTGGCATCCAATCAGTGGTTGAACATTAAAAACAACCGGTAACCCTCTCGGGAAACTTCATAATAGGTAATAAAGTCTGCTTTTAGTTAAGAAAGAATTTTAGCTTTTATTGTTTAAGACGAAGATTAGCGACGCACTAAAATTCTCGAGTGCTCGTTATTGAGACAAATAAACTTTTTCGCTGATGCTCAACTGCAAGTATTGAATAATTGAACCTCCGCCCCTTGAAGTCAATGGTGAGTACTCAAGCATTTTTTCCATTTCAAGTTTCACTGATAATGGACACAGTGAATCGAAAGAACACATTGAAAACACAATTGCAGTTTTGGCGCTGACACAGTTCTTTTGCAGGGATTAACCTCCTGGGTGTTGTAGCAGCGCGTAGCACTGTAGCACGTAGCGGTGAAATAACATAGTTTATGTTGTAGAGCACAATCACTTGGGCCTTAACCTGGATGGCAGCAGGGTTAGGCAGCACAGTCTTTTAGTAAAAGGACATTCTATAGTGCCAGTATAAGGGGCCTGGAGGCAGCCGCGCCCAGAATACAGAAGTGGCTGGCAATTGCGGCCTAGGGCACGTTGATTTCACGGTGCTTAGTATGAGGAACGGAGGGCTGTCCTACAGCCTGGCAGGTCTCCAGCAGGTGGTGTGTGCAAGAAAAAAGGAGGGAGAGGCTGAAGTAGTGGTTCTCCCTGAGGCAACCCTTGAGTGTCTGTAAGATAACTCCCTGGGTAATGGAGGGGGAAGCCCGTGGTAGTAGACAGCTGTATCCAGTGATCAGACGGAGGCAATGTTGTGCAAATCAACTCACGATTCTTTATTGAACAGTAGACAGCAGGCAACGGGCCAGAAAGGTCAAACAGCAGATTCGGATTACTGGAGTGGTCATGGAGAGTGGTCCACAGGAATAATGCACCAGCCTGGTAATAGATGCAGGCTGGGATAACTGAGATCCAAACTGTGTCCAAACTGTGGAAGCTGCTGCTCTAGGTTAGAGTCTCCTGACTCCGTTCCTGCGATTGGTTTCTGTGGCAGCACTGAAGATGTGCTCCACACTCTATCTCTCTCTTCCCTCTATTGCTTGTTGCTTATTGCTGCCAAAAATGAAAAAAATTCAAAAAACTAATAGCATTTTGTCTTTTGTCCATTTTTCTTATATTTCAAAACTGAGTGTTATTATTATTTATTGTTGTGGTGTTCATTTTCATAAATATTTTCTGCAGTTTAAAATATGGATCTACAGGTAAATTTTCACACAATTCTCCATGTGAGTGATCCCAAGCACAGGTACACGGAGATGGATAACACTATGGCTAATATTAATGTGGCAGCCATATTGGCGTTCATCCACTTTCGCAGGAAAAAGATATTGGGACAGATTCTGTCGAGATCCCACAGTGTGTTGTCCGATGAGGATTCGGTTCTGCCGCGATTCACTAATGTTGTGCCTCCAATTTCCTGCATGTGTTGCTTCCGCGTTGAGATCCGCCAGAGTTCACCTTCTTCTTCCTGGTGCATGTGAGTGCTTGATCTTGCGACACCATTCCGTTTTTAAATTCTGCGGTTTGTCCAAATCCGTCGGTCTGCCCGGCGGCACGCCCCCTGATTTCTGTCGCATGCAAGCCAGCGCCGATGCGCCACAATCCGATCGCGTGCACCAAAAACCCCGGGAAATGGAAATATTGGGGACACCTGACGGAATTGTGGTCCGCGGACCCCTAGTAAATGAGCCCCATTATGTGCACAGTAAAAGACAGCGCAAAACTAGATTAACACATCGTAAAAGATAGAGAATCTGCTTGATTGTTGAAATTTGCTCTGGATAAGGGATGGTCTTGTAAAGGGGGGGGGGGGGGGGGCTTAACTTGTGACAGGGTGAGTCTATGGCTTCATATCTCTGACCTGTTTAATAAAATATAGACTTTCTCTTTCTGTGTGTGATCAATCCCATAATGTAATGCAGCTGGTGATCATAATGCCATCTCTGCCTTCTGAGGAGACAGTGTGATTATATATCCTCAAACAAAAGAAACAGCGAGTATACACTCAGGAGGCCGCCATATCATTTCTGTGGATATTATTGGGTGAACTCTATGGTGAACATAGAGTGTATAGAGACCTCCTATACATGTGACACTATGGTGAACAAAGGGTGAATGGAGACCTCCTATATACGTAACACTAGGGTGAATGGAGGGGAAATGAAGAACTTTTATACATGTGACCGTATGGTGAATAGAAGGGGAATGAAGACCTCCTATACATGCGACACTATGGGTCAAAGAGGGTGAATCGAGAACTCCTATACATAAGATATATATTTTATTAAGGGTGAAATCTATGGCAAATCCACAAATGCAATGTATATTATGATGATGTGCAGCAGCTAAGATGTGTATTATGAGGTTCTACAGCAGCTGAGAAGCATATTATGAGGTTCTGCAGCAGCTAAGGCAGGGGTCAGGAACCTTTTTGGCTGAGTCTGCAGCAACTGAGGTGAGTTATGGAGTTCTGGCCGCCCAGGCTGAGGTGTGTAATTAACAAGGTTTTCAGCACTAGTAGTGAGTATTATAAGGTTCTGCCGCAGCTGAGGTGTGTATTACAAGGTTTTCAGCAACTGAGGTGTGTATTATGAGGTTCTGCAGCAGCTGTGGTATGTATTGTGATGTTTTGCAGAAACTGAGGTGAGTATTACAAGGTTCTACAGCAGCTGAGGTATGTATTACAAGTTTTGCAGCAGCAGATGTGTATTTTGAGGCTCTGCGGAAGCTCTAACTTGATTGGGGGGGGGGGCGCAAATTTTGAGGTTAGCCCTGTTGGCTACATGACCTACAAACTGCCCTGATCAGATGAAGTAATACTGTAATCGCCTATAGCAGTGTTCCCCAATCTTTTTGTATCTGGTGCCCGTCTGCGCCTACATTTTTTTTACCAGGACTAGGTAACCCTCTTACCATGGTCATTGGAGAAAAAATTGTGCCTCACTAACTCTCCATACCTAACCCCAACCCATGTCATGCCCCATTTTCTGCAGCCCCTGGTCTAAAATGCCCCCTTTCCTTCAGCCCAATCTGTAGTGCCCCTTTTTCTGTAGCTCTCTTTTAATGTCTTGATAAGAAGACGGCTACAGAAAAGGGGACATTATAATCACTCCTTTTTCTATGGCAACCCCCACATACCTATAATGTCCCCTTTTCTTTGGGCTTTTCACACAAATGTCCAGAGCAGAGCCCCCAACAGTGCTCCCCACCCCATAAAATGTCCCCATTGTTTTATAGGGGGGCCCCATGATTTCCCCTTTAATTGCATAATCCTTCTCCAGCTGCCTGGAGCCAGCTTTATATTGTCATCAGGGAAAGGTGCACCAGCAAATGTGGGAACACCCCTTGCGCACCTATGCAGTCATTTGCATATATTAAATTTACATTTTTTTCTGCACAGAAATAAGTTATGTAACATTTTAAGAGTTCTTAGTCTTATTATGATTTGTTAACATTAGAAAGTCGGAAGATATCCTTTAGCTTAAACCACAGAGCTAATGAAAATGCAAATGAACCCTACTAAACTTTTACACTATTGATATCACCTTGCTTAATTCACCCTAAGAAAATGTTGTTCTACAGTATTTAAAGCTGTGTGCATAATTCAACAGGTGTAACAATATCCATGCTGCGATATCCAGATCCTCCTTATAGCATTACACTGCAGCATTTCCAAGGTTAACAGTAACATGGTAAGGCCGGGTTCACACAGAGCAGAAAAAAGTTTTGGATGCGATAACATGAGTTTACAAAGTCAGGGGGTTACATATACAT
The DNA here is from genome assembly GCA_019512145.1 of Engystomops pustulosus. Lineage (NCBI taxonomy): Eukaryota > Metazoa > Chordata > Amphibia > Anura > Leptodactylidae > Engystomops > Engystomops pustulosus. Next base: position 125,268,831 of record CM033646.1, read on the forward strand.
GAGAATACCCAATACATACAGTATAAAGTACCCATAATTAATTATAATATGTATATAAAACATATTCTATGAAGCTACTGTGGTATTCAGAGAATGGGTGGGCATGGGTGGATGGAAGCTGAGTGCATTGTGGTTGGCACTTAGCGGCAACATCTTCCAGTGGGTCTTTTGCATCGATAGGAGGGATTTTGGCCTGGCACTTTACAAAATTGTTGTAATTACCCACTTTGAAGGTTTTCGAGATAATTGCTTTTATAAGGTCATCCCATCTCAATCGAAGAGGGCTGAAGGGACGTGAGGTGGGGGGGAGCCTGTGGGTTGGGCCTTCATGGGGCTTTATGTTCCCCACTTCTGTGTACTCTCGCTGCGCCCATCAAACTTTCCTATGTTAAAATTTTCTGTGTGTATCATCACATACAATAATAGCATATGACAAATAAGCCCCCTAAGTGTTCAAACTGCAGCCCAAAACACACATAATTATTGCAAAGTGCCAACATGATAATTTATACAATTACTTATTGGGGCAGATTACTTACCACCCGGCCATTCGCGATCCAGCGGCACATTCTCTGCACAGATTCGGTCGGCGGGATTTATGAAGGTATTTCTCGCCGTCCACCAGGTGGCGCGCACGCTGGAAAATATCTGAACGCGCCGGAATACACCGAGCTGGACAGGTGAAGGTAAGCGCTTCCAAGCGACACATTTTCGGTTTTAAATGCGGCGGTTTTTCCGAATACGTCGGGTTTTCGTTCAGCCACGCCCCCGATTTCGTTGCGCCATGTCCAGTGTCGACGTGTCCCGATGCGGCCCCAAATCGATCTTGCGCCAAATCCGGAATTCAGGTACACATCGTCGCGGCGCGCAAAATCGGAAATCTTCGGTAACACGTCCGCCTGCCGCAAAACACCCAAACAACCACAGAACCGAACCTTACGGCAATTCAATTCAATCATTTTAGCTTTCCCCCACCTTTCAGTTGAAATCTATGTTGGGGTGATGCCTAATTGTTCCACTGAGAGGGCTCTGAGTGCCACCTTTGGCACCGGTGCCATGGTTTGGCACCACTGTCCTCTGGTTTGTTAGATACCTGAGATACAAAAACTCGATATTCACGTCTGTTATAGCCAAACTATACTGGTTACACACATGAGGGATAGACAGTAAAAACTTTGGAAAAGGATAATAATCTGATAAGTGTGGTCTTCCCAAGGAACCCCCTCCAACACAAGAGCAGCGTATCCTCTGTATCTCATAAATGGAGTAGTCAGGTAGACATACGGTCACGTCGAACAAGCAATTCGCAAACTGGAACAATATCCAGATGCGAATCCAGATCCTCCTTATAGCATTACACGCAGCATTTCCAAGGTTAACAGCAACATGGTAAGGCCGGGTTCACACAGAGCAGAAAAAAGTTTTGGATATGCGATAACATGAGTTTACAAAGTCAGGGGGTTACATATAATGAGAATACCAATACATACAGTATAAAGTACCCATAATTAATTATAATATGTATATAAAACATATATATTCTATGAAGCTACTGTGGTATTCAGAGAATGGGTGGGCATGGGTGGATGGAAGCTGAGTGCAGTGTGGTTGGGCACTTAGCGGCAACATCTTCCAGTGGGTCTTTTGCATCGCTATGGAGGGATTTTGGCCTGGCAACTTTACACAATTGTTGTAATTTACCCACTTTGAAGGGTTTCCGAGCATAAATTGCTTTTTAAAGGTCATGCCCATCTCAATCGGAAGAGGCGTGAAGGGGAAAGCGTGAAGGGGGGGGAGCCGGCTGGGGGTTGGGCCTTCATGGGGCGTTAATGTCCCCACTTCTGTGTACTCGCTGCGCCCATCAAACTTTCCTATGTTAAAATTTTCTGTGTGTATCATACACATACAATAATAGCATATGACAAATAAGCCCCCTAAGTGTTCAAACTGCAGCCCAAAACACACTAATTTATTGCAAAGTGCCAACATGATAATTTATACAATTACTTATTGGGGCAGATTTACTTACCCGGCCCATTCGCGATCCAGCGGCACGTTCTCTGCACAGGATTCGGGTCCGGATGGGATTTATGAAGGTAGTTCCTTCGCCGTCCACCAGGTGGCGCTGCTGCGCTGAAAATAATCTGAACGCGCCGGAATACACCGAGCTGGACCAGGTGAAGGTAAGCGCTTCCCAAGCGACACATTTTCGGTTTTTAAATGCGGCGGTTTTTCCGAATACGTCAGGTTTTCGTTCAGCCACGTCCCCCGATTTCGGTTGCGAGCATGCCGGCGCCGATGCGCCACAATCCGATCGCGTGCGCCAAAATCCCGGTGTAATTCAGGTACAATCGTCGCAAATCGGAAATATTCGGGTAACACGCCGGGAAAACGCGAATCGGACCCTTAGTAAATGACCCCCATTGTTCCCTGCTCTGCCCACAGCTGCCAATAGTATCCTCTGAATATCAATACCATTAAAAGACGGACGGGAATTCAAATTCAAATCATTTTAGCTTTCCCCCAGACCTTTCAGTTGAAATCTATGTTGGGGTGATGCCTAATGTGTCCACTGAGAGGGCTCTGAATGCCACCTTTGGCACCGGTGCCATTGGTTTGGCACCACTGTCCTACTGGTTTGTTAGAGTACCTGAGATACAAAAACTCTGATATTCAGCAGTCTGTTATGAGGCCAAGACTATACTGGTTACACACATGAGGGATAGACAGTAAAAACTTTGGAAAAGGATAATAATCTGATAAGTGTGGTCTTCCCAAGGAAACCCCCTCCAACCACAAGAGCAGCGTATCTGTATCCCTCTGTATCTCATAAATGGAGTAGCAGGTTAGACATGTCCAGTTGCTCCATTCACTCTCCTTTCTCTGATGCTTAGCAATTTCGGGTATTCCCATAGTACTGAAAGGAGAGGCAGTACACAACTACCTACTGCTCCATGAATAAGTGATAACTGGGCCCCCAGAGGTTGGACTCACCAAACAGATTGTAATCCTCTAACCTATGGGTAGGGGATAACAATAAAAGTTGAGAATCCCCTTTAAAGTACTGTGATTGGCAATTTTGCTGTAATAATAGCCATAATGCCTGAGGCTAAGATTCAACAATTTACATTTACAAGATAGTGGATAGAAATTTGTAGTGATTCAAACACATTTGTTGTGGGCTTAGGGGTAGAGCAATATGGGGGGGGGGGGGGGGGTACTATGTCACATGTTGGCTGCGTGTGTTTTTAGAGGGCTCACCATACACGGTGAGCGTTTGCTGCATATTGCAGCAAACACACACCAATAACAATGTTATATCAAAAGTTTTTTTTTTAAAATAGTCATCTCACCCCCATGTGAATACACTGATGTCCACTATGGAGTGCAGGGATTGGTGGATGATACGTGTCGGATTAGGTTTGCAATCAGGAAGAAAAAGTAATCTCCAGCACTTAAATTGTTAGAAAAATATAAAAACTTCATTTTATTTAGACACGATAAAAACTAGAGATGTACAGCCATAGAAAAATATGTATGCATTTCAATCCATGTTTCTGGCTCTTAGTCATGTATCATCCATCTGTAACATCCGCGATCGTTGCTAGCACCAATTGCGGGTATTAACCCTTCGATCGCTGCCGGCAAAGCTGGCGGCGGCATTAAAAAACTGGAGGCGCTTGGGCACTATCATATTGGCTTAGATCATCGTTCCCTGTGATGTAATCGGGGAGCGGCAATCTGTTACCATGACAGCCTCAGGTCATACAAGACCTGTGGCTGTCTCGTTTTAGCACATCTATTACAATGTGCGATGTGCACATTGTAAAAAATGATGTGGAAAATCCCCATATACTGCCATACTGTAGTATAGCAGTATATGGTAGGATCAATCAGACAACCCAGCCCTTCTGGCACCAACAACCATGCCACGTTCAAAGGCACTCAAAACACCTTTCTTCCCCATACTGATGCTCGGTTTGAACTGCAGGAGATGGTCTTGACCATGTCTACATGCCTAAATGCACTGAGTTGCCGCCATGTTGACCTGACTACATGGCATCTCCTGCTCCACTACATATCACAGGAGACTCAGTGACCTGACTACATGGCATCTCCTGCTCCACTACGGGGGGCTGTATATCGGGTACAGTATATTACTTAGCTGCAGGGGCTGTATATGGGATACAGTATATTATATGTATATAGATTTTATCCCTATATAATGAAGGGATGTGTTATATGTGGGGTAGCGTGCGGTCAGTTGTGTTGTGAGGGGTATATATTATTTAGGAGCGCAGTGTTGTTTTCCAGGAGACTTTATACTGTAAGTGACTGTGGTATTTTTAGGGACGCCGGGTGGAGATGCTGCACGGAGCTGAAGATATCCGGCCGTGAATTCAGCAGTGATACGTCATGGATTGGAGAACACGGAATAAAGTCCTCCTGATGGTAGAGATTGTCATCTATAAGGTACTAGATTCCACTAATGCCTCTCAGATCCTGTAGTCAGTCACACAGTGTCAGGGAGCTGTCTGTAGGGTTGTTAATTGTTAGTAAAGTTTTCAGCATTTACTTAACAGGGAGCGGGGGGGGGGGGGCAGCATTTTAATATTCGCCTCAGGCAGCAAATATGCTAGAATCGGCCCTGCCCGTACCACTCTCTAACCAACCATTTAGCATAAATGTAAAAGTTGATTTTAGAAGGAAGAAGGCCATGGATAACAAATATAAGAAGATACCACAGTCACTGTGCCCCGGGTTTTTCATGACGGATTTTGATGTTGGATTTCCTTTAAGTCCTTTATATAGTTGAGAGAAAAAGATTAAAAATATTAACAGAATCTGGAAATCTGTTTTCTTAATAATATAGTAAGAAAAACACAAAAATGGTACAACTTGGCGCACTCTGAACATGTGACAGAGACCTATTTCCCTTTTCGCCAGACCACGGGACGCTTGGGTCTGTTCTGTATCCCAAAACGTTCAGTTGAACATTTAATTTCGGGCGGCAATTCTTTGAGCTAAATACAATGGGGAATCAGGGAGCTGTCTGCTCCCCGCACCACCGTTGAGCCTCTGTTGCTGCTGTGAGAGCAATAGAGTCCAGGATCCCAGGGGGGGTTGAAGGTGTAACAGAAAGGGGGCATTTCAAGCATGAGGGGTATTATATGTGCTACAGGAAAGGGGGCATAAATCAGGGTCTACAGAAGAGGAGCATTAGTAGGGGGGTTAGATAAGGGGAGACATTATAAGGAGGGGGCCTTAGTCTTCTGCACTTCTATCGCTAGTCCTTACACAGTCACTTCCACTTACAACCACTTTCACTATCGTTACCTATCAGATCTGTAGTGAGAGTCTCTCACTCCTCCTTGTATAACATCTGAAACTTCTTTGTTGACTGATCATAATCTTGGTGTTCGTGTTGTAAATCTGTTCCATTTATTTAAAGGAATTGGTTTCCCGGTAGTTTGCAGACAACTTGTAGCAGATAAGCGTCCAGATAACTATTTCTAAAGCCACCCATTCACTTTAGATAGTTGTCAGCTAAACATTCATTTGTTAAACAGTGATCTGCTGGACTACTTCTTATACATACACACTTGACTTGGCCAACTGGTGCATGTGTCCTAAATGGGGCTAAGGGACACCAATTAGGCTTATCTCTCGTAGAGCAAATAGTGCAATAACAATCCAACTGTTCCATCCTTATCTTCCTCAACATCTGATTGAAGAAGACTCAAAAGGCCCCAAATACAGTAAATGACCAATAAAAATCTTACGTACAGGGTGGAGATAACAAAATATAGAATATATTCTGACTCTGTTCTGGCTTCCAATACAGCAGTGCAACTCCAGACTCATTGGGGCATCTGCGTCATGTCAGTGGCGTAGAAGCCCTGATATAATCGTAAATGCTAGCTTATTGCTAGCACTTGCGATTGTTTAGCCCTCCCCGCCACCTTCATGCCAATGGGGCGTGAAAGGGCGTGAAGAGAGGGGCATGGCCGGCCATGGGGAGAGCCCGGTCAGCCGGCCATGTGATAAGTCGCCATTTGCATTTATTTCTACGCCAGGCAGATGCATCAAGAGGACCCTGCCCGATACGAGCGCCGGCGTATGATAAATATCCCCATTGTCTTCTTCCCCAGCAGGATTACAAGTGCTAGCAACCATGTTACCACTGTAACCAATCAGTGGCCTCAGAAGTGGAATTGATTATGTAATTTCTACATAACTCCATTTTTAGTTATTTTAAGTTGATTGGTTTGTTACTGTATCGTGGTCATCTAATGCGACCAGAAATGAAAAATTCTGGAAAAATTCTGGAAAAATTCATGGGGCCCGGCAAACATAAGAAAGCGTACTTGGTCTGCTTTAGCTCTGGATTTCCATCTTTCATGTTTACTACATTAAGAAGTGGGGGGGGGGGGGGGCAATGAGACCCATCTTTGAAACATTAGATGTCACTTCCACTCACATCACAACTAGCTCCTTGTTTACCTAGGAGGTCACTGCTTGGCTGAAAGAGGACCTGTGAGTAGTCGAAGTTCTGAAGTCCTGGCTTGATACTGGAAACATTTGTTGATCGAAAAAACATTCAATCGACAACTGTCTTAGGTGTATGGCCAGTTTTTACAGGATTTTTCAGGATTCCTGAAGAGCTGTCCATACGCATTACACATTGAACATTGAACATTTCTACATTGAACAGATATTCCTTCTTAACTTTTTATTTTTGATCTTAAAATTCAGTAACCAGACCCTTCTTTCAAAAGGAAGAAGAATCATCACATTGTTGGCTAGTCCTTCCAAACGACAAGGTTTGGCCAACCCTTAGCTAATGACACATGAAGTAAGACCATATTACCAAATCTTCCGTAACGTCAAGACCTTCCAGAATGCAATTCAGCAGCGCAAGATCTAACCAATCATCTTTCATATTGAAAAATACTTAGTCCTCCTATAATTCACTTCTGAGCCCAATTAAAGTAGTGACATAACCATCCCATTAATATTTCATCAGAAGCGGAAAGTAGAAGGTAATTGTTTAGTTTGACTCCGTCTAGCAGATACGAATGAACTACGGAGGTGCTTATTTCATGTGCCAAATGTTTGGAAGGTTCGTTGTAAAGTACTAATGATTTTCCTGTGAAGTGAAAATTGAGGTTAGACCAGCCACTGACTGCCTCCTGCTCGTACCGAGCCAACCACCTTCCTGAAAGAAGTAATTATGTGATTAGTAACACTATATAACAAAACCGATAAGAGATTGCTATGATCTTTTAACATTATCATCCTCCATGTCTCTCCTTAAAATACCTTATCTGCTAAAGTACCCTAGGAAAAAAAAAATCCATTCAAAGCTAATTTGAAGGGGCCACGAAACCAAAAAAAAAGTGAAGATATTTGGAACCATAGACAAATCCGCAGATGAACGTTTCACAGAACTTGACAACCTGACAACGTAAATTTTAATTAAGCACAAAGGGAAGCGTATCACATTGCATGAAAGAAGGGCCCATCAAGGAGGAATGAAATGTTGAAAAACCTGATTATTTCATAATTCTCTGCTTAATTTTCATTTATCGTTACATTAATTACATATTTGTCAATGAATCTCTCCTGAATATGGATCCTTACAGCTCAGTTGTTATGATTTAATCATTTCAATTAATATTAGGCATATGCGTCTTCCTTTTTGGGTAGGTACGCCCATACAGAACATTAGACGTTTTTTGATGGGTTTGAATATTAAAGGGAACCTGACACCTCCAAATCCCAATAAACCCCAAACGGTGTCTTATTGTTGGGTAATGGTGCCAAGATGGCTGCTCCGCATTATTGCCTCAGCACCAAAAAGTCTTTTTTTGCCCCCCAGTTTCTGCTGAGATCCAGTCAACAAGGCGGCATAGTTCTTGGTTCCAGTCACGCTACCCTGCCTCCTCATGACCACTCTAGCCAGTAAAATACGCCCCTCCACAATCCCCCTTGTCACACCCCCCGCAGCCCCACGGCACTACAACTTGGACCCAGAGGAGGACCCTCGCAGAGGAGCCTCACCGGCACCATTACACCACAATGACAGTCACCAAAAAAGTTCTATTTGGGGTTTATTATGGGGTTTGGAGGTGACACTTTATCTTTAACTATTTGTTTTTGTTAAGTTACAAAAATTTTGTTCCTTAAATACATTAATATAATGTAGATGTACATATTGAATTTATAATAGATTTTTTTTTTATCTGAAATATCTAAAAATAGAGAATTTAGAAACTCGTAAATGGGTCTGAATCGGTCAACTGTCAGCACTGGGTCAAGCAGAGAAAACTTTTTTTTACTTTCCGACCATACAAGTCCTGTGAATGTATTGAGTTTATCTTATAGCTAGTCATACACTTTAGATAGCTTGTTCACCCAGTGGCTATTTCTTATTCATCCCACATATATATAGGGATCCTTGGTTTAGGTAACCATGTATGCATTCATGGTCATGCTCAAGGCATCTCTGGTGGCATCTTCAAAAATGAACATTTTGAAATCCAACACTTCCTTCACTAGGGAAGAGTTTGAACATATCTCTGCACATTAGATGGTCAACCGGTTTGACCAAAATTCTTGGGGTCTAACTATTTTCATTTAGTAGCAACCTATTACACAAGTGACTGCTTTATGAATTTGAGTAAGTTTTATGTTATTCAATATCAGAAGAATTGTCTCTAACAAGTAAGGGTCTTCAATCTCAACACAATTTTGGATGCCAAACCTTTGTAATCTTGCCCATAGCTTGGAAAACAAATCCGGATACAAGAATGAAACTCTTTAGACATTTCTGTATGAATTTATACACCTATGCTGGATGGATTGGGGTAACCTCCTTCACAAAAATGTTATATTTCATTTTTCATTTTGGATTCTTAGACAAGTTTTATTATTGAGACAAACAAAAAGTAGATCCTTACAATTGAAAATTAAGAGGAATTAACACATAATACACCTTCCTCCAGAATCGCACAAATCCATCATACTTTTCCCTTGTCCTTCAATTTCATTTTTTCATGTGTAATTATATCCTCGTAAATGGATTCAAGTACAGGCAGTCCCCGGGTTACGTACAAGATAGGGACTGGGGGTTTGTTCTTAAGTTGAATTTGTATGTAAGTCGAAACTGTATATTTTATAATTGAATTTCTAGACAATTTTTTTTTTTTTTGCCCCATTGACAATTGGAGTTTCAAAATTTTTGCTGTAATTGGACCAAGGATTATCAATAAAACTTCATTACAGACACCTTACAGCTGATTATTACAGTCTGGGACTAAAGTAAAGCATCCAGAGAGCTTCACCAGAGGTCACAGTGGGCAGAGGGGTTCGTCTGTAACTATGGGTTGTCTGTAAGTCGGGTGTCCTTAAGTAGGGGACCGCCTGTATATGGCTTTGATATAAAAGTTGAGGTGTCTCAATCGACACGACACGTCAACAATTTCTAGGAGATCCATTCTAGTCACATGGCCATTATTTTAAGGTCAGGCAATCAAAAAATGTATATGGGGTTCTCTATATTCACCCCTCATGGCAGATAAGGGTGAAGAGAAGGTTCATATTGTACAATGGATTCCATCAGGCTTTATCCTTTTGTAGACCTTACCAATAGAGGCCATGGGCCTTGGTCAAATAGTGGTGATACAAGATTATACAGGCAGTCCCCAGGTTATGTACAAGATAGGGTCCGGAGGTTTGTTCTTAAGTTGAATTTGTATGTAAGTCGAAACTGTATATTTTATAATTGTAGATCCAGACAAAAAAAAATTTGGCCCCAGTGACAATTGGAGTTTAAACATTTTGTGCTGTAATGGGACCAAGGATTATCAATAAAGCTTTACAGCTGATTATTGCAGTCTGGGACTATAGTAAAGCTTTCAGAAAGCTTCACCAGAGGTCAGAGGGGTCTGTCTGTAACTATGGGTTGTCTGTAAGTCAGGTTTCCTTAAGTAGGGGACCGCCTGTATATTGTATCACCAGAAGATTGTTGTTGCCTTAACGAGGGCTCATCTAATATGAAAGACTAAACAAACCAACCAAATTCCCATGTAGACAAATCTCCATTAAACTCATTTCTTTTGGTTCTCCACAAGACTTACTAAACTCTTGCCATTCGGAGAATGCTTTAGTGTTCTCCGTTCTTCCTTTTCTTAAACTTAATTTGAACATTCAACAAGTTCTCTCGGGCTTAATGTGATAACTCACACGGATTAGTGTCCACTTAAGAAAATGAGATACATGGCATTTGCAAATAGGATCAGAGAGCAGAAGAGTGACCAAACTGGACATACTAGACATCGGCATGTTGACCTGAGTTTGCACTCTTTGCTGTTTCCTTTACCCTTGTATATTATCCTTGAGACAGCAGGGATACAATTTCTCAAATTTTGTGTCAAAACACACGAAACAAACCTACTTACATTTTAAGCAACACATGTCGACCTTCAAAGGCTCTTTCTAGATTGCTTACCTGTACTTTTTGATTCCGTGTGTCAAGTATTATTAGTTTGCCCTAGTAATAGCCTCCATTTAATGGAATAGAAATATTGGGGGCAGTCAACATGAACATTTTTGAAACATTAAAGGGGTAATTTGGCCTGGGATTTAAAAATGGTGTGTATTCAAAAATTCAAAAACTTAACCAATTATCAGAACTTTGGCTTCACTGCTTACTGGGTCTATTGCTGTAGCATCAAGAATTGGCATTTTCTCTACTGCCCACACTAATCTTTCTGTTGTTGAAAAGCCAAGCTATTGGCCTATGCAAATTTACCTTACCAAGCCATTGGGGCAGTGGGCAGCTCTTGTGGTCCTTGTGCTAAATCATGAGGCTTGGTTAAAACTACAGGCAGTCCCTGGGTTACATACAAGATAGGGTCCATAGGTTTGTTCTTAGGTTGAATTTGTATGTAAGTCAAAACTGTATATTTTATAATTGTAGATCCAGACAAAATAAATTTTCATCCCAGTGGCAATTGGAGTTTCAACATTTTTTGCTGAAATGGGACCAAGGATTATCAATAAAGCTTAATTACAGCACTTTACAGCTGATCATTGCAGCTTGGGACTATAGTAACATCCAGAGGCCTTCACCAGAGGTCACAGTGGGCGGACGTCTTTAACTGGGGGTCGTCTGTAAGTTGGGTGTCCTTAAGTAGGGGACCACCTGTACTAACAGTCTTATGTTCTCCTGAACTTGCAGCTAAAATCTACTTCATTTAGCACAAAAAAACATCATGATTGCTCATCCCCGTGACTAATAGGGTAAATTTACATATCCCGATTTAAAGTCTTTTAAGCTTCCAGTTTGTCTTTTCATAATCTGGAGACATCATAGGATACATCTCCTGGCATCAGTTTGTGTGGGAAAAACACCTGATAGGTTCCCTTTATGGTCTATAATTATGAGGCTGTAAATGGTTTTTTATGTCTTTAACCTTCAACAATTCACAAATTTTACTGTATCCAACTGCCCCGAATAAGAATATTTAACACTCCCAATTATAAGGTCATAAGATTGTTCCAGTAGAAAAAGGCTTGATGTTTTTGGACATAATCTCACATGATGTTCCATCAAATTTAGTCTCATCCCCCTCTTGTAGTAATTATTATTTATTGCCACCCCTTTGCACATATTACTAGTTGTAGCTTCTCCAAGATTCTCATAAGATTCCCCTTCCACATCATCTACGAAAAGATTGAAAGAAGTCTTTGTCTAACCAACAAAAACTGGTCATAGGTGTGTGGTGACTCCCGGAGAACTCCTTATGTGAGTCTACCATAAAAAAGTCTTGGCCAAACTAGGATATGGAAAGCGTCAACCCTAGAGACTCCCATCAACAGTTCTTCTTCCATGAGGACAAAGAATCAACTACTTCAAAATTGTGTATGTCCTTTTTACTTATGGTATGGGATGAGGGAGATAGTCCAACACCTATTATGTTGTTGTCTAAAACTGAGTACTATTGTCTAGAATTTGTCGATTGGTTGAATTTTGATGATTTAGTAGTTTAGCAGCAATGGATGAATTGGTAAAGTGGTAAAGAATAATCTGGTGGTCAAAAAAACATGGCTCGGGGTCACTTAAGGGTCCTATTCCTCATTATCATTGGGGATCTTAGTCAATGACCTTCAACCTGAACAAGCATTCATGTGGGAAAAGCTCTTTTGACATCTGGGATTTTAGGTAAACCATATCTTCTTTTGCCAGGGCTCATGAGAACCCTACATTCTTATTTCAGGAATTACTCTCAGCTCCAAAAAGGGTTCATATAGGACATAGAAGGGTAAACCACTGTGACTTTTGCTATATTGCCCCATCCCAAAATGTTGGATTGTGTTTGTTGCCAGAGTACACAAAACATAGAGGTGGATTTATCAGGGTTAGTTTTCTTGCATACAGAATTGCACCTATTTCCCACCCTCCGTCACTTCCATGCCAAGTGTTTGCGGTACGGTTTTTAAGGGGACGTGCCCAGTGGTGGAGTGGGCCATTGTGGGCGTACTGTCCTGTGCCTCTGCACTGCCTATAGCCTGCACCAGGGACTGGCATAGGATTATGCCGCTATATCAGGAGGCCAGAGCCTAGTGCATGCTGGGGGGGGGGGGCATGATATGTATGGTGCACCAGCCGATGATACATCCCCCTATGCCTGCCCATCTCATCTAGGGACAACACCCATTATCTATGGGGGGATGTATCAGACGCTGGCACATGGGGCACACGATGCAATCCCCGTCCCCTGCCACCCGCTGGATTTATCTGACTGGGGTTGCGCCACCAGAATTTCTTCGCCATGTATTACGCCTTAAAAAAGGTCTTAGCCTGCGCCTTATACTGGTTCAAGCTATGGGTAGTGCATGCACTGCCCACTGGGCCGCTGGTCATGCCCACCTTCACATACCTCCGTACCCACTCGGCGTGGAGGTGGTGTAAATGGAGAACTAGGGGCTGTTGGCTGTACGCTTGGAACTGCACCTATTTCAGAGCACACAAGCTGTAATAACCCCCCTATATTTTCTGGATAATCAGATTATTCACCAAGTTATTGGATATTGGATAGCTAAAGTGAAGTCTTAGGATAAGCAGCAGCCATCTGACCATGAAATCCTGCAGAATCTTTAGTCTTTTTAAATATTACAAAAAAACATTCATGTTTTTAAATGATGCCAGTTATGTTACAAAGTATAATAAAAGACAGAGACTGGGAAAGTGTTACCATTTATTCATAGAAAACATTAAGGTTTTGTTCATGGAAAAAATACATGGAAAATTCGAGAAATACTGCAGAATTGATAGTCATGATAAAATAAGACACTCCATGAAAACATGAGCAAAAATAGGGAAAAATTGTAAGCAACTTGTAAAACTTCAAGCCTTATTATTCACAAATTTTTCTTCCATGGCGAGATTATCTGTGCCTACTATCTATACTATATTATATTATCAGTGCCCAATATATTATCTGTGCCTACTATCTATACTTTATTATATTATCTGTGCCTACTATCTATACAGGCAGTCCCCGGGTTACATACAAGATGGTGTCTGTAGGTTTGCTCTTAAGTTGAATTTGTATGTAAGTTGGAACTGTATACTTTATAATTGTAACCCCAGCCAGAACTTTTTGGGTCTCTGTGACAATTGGATTTTAAAAATGTTGGGTTGTCATAAGAACCAGGATTATCAATAAAGCTTCATTACAGACACCTGTGATAACTGTTATAGCTGATTATTGTAGCCTAAGGCTAAAGTACAGTAAATTACCAACATCCAGAGGTCCGTTTGTAACTAGGGGTCGTCTGTAAGTTGAGTGTTCTTAAGTAGGGGACCGCCTGTACTATATTACATGATATTATCTGTGCTGTTACTGTGGAGTTCACATGTAACGGATATTTGGGTGAGCCTTTCTTGGAACTAACGTGTGCACATCTATCTACCTACCTATTTATCTAATTATCCATTTAATAAATATCTAATATCTATTTCTCCATCTGTTTACCTGTATATACCACTACACGGCACAGCACCTCCCCCTCCACACCCAACCGACAGGTGGAGATGTTGAAATACCTGGAAATAGCGCTGGGAATTGCAACTAAATCATGGCTTGTACACCTGTTTTCAGACGTACAAGCTGTAATGAATGTGGTCCATAGTGGCTTCAACGTAGAACAATGCCATGTAAAGGCATATAGGTTTATTCACCCATGTAGCGATGTGTTATATGTGGGGTAGCGTGCGGTCAGTTGTGTTGTGAGGGGTATATATTATTTAGGAGCGCAGTGTTGTTTTCCAGGAGACTTTATACTGTAAGTGACTGTGGTATTTTTAGGGACGCCGGGTGGAGATGCTGCACGGAGCTGAAGATATCTGCCCGTGAATTCACCTTTGATACGTCATGGATTGGAGAACCCGGAATAAAGTCCTCCTGATGGAAGAGATTGTCATCTATAAGGTACTAGATTCCACTAATGACTCCCAGATCCTGTAGTCAGTCACACAGTGTCAGGGAGCTGTCTGTAGGGTTGTTAATTGTTAGTAAAGTTTTCAGCATTTACTTAACACGGAGCCAGGGGGGTGGCGGAGGCAGCATTTTAATATTCGCCTCAGGCAGCAAATATGCTAGAATCGGCCCTGGTGTGAATGATAACGACATCAATTTGAATGTGAAAATGTGGCCTATTAAGTTTCTAATAAGGAATATACAAAATGGAGTAAAACCTTGTCCTTTGTCTCATCCATGATGTGATCACGTTGTGTTAAAAGTGTGGATCACGCGCCGCACAAGACAATAACAAGTATTCTGCATATAACAGTGCGTGGTCATTGATTCAAATGTTCGAAAATGATGATGTGACAGTATCTAATAGGAATAATGCCTTCATTCATTTTATGTTCATATATGTTACAAAATGATGATGTGGCAGTATCTAATATGATAATGCCTTTGTTTATTAAATGTTATAAAAGCAAGTGGATTTTGACGGAGGACAGGGACTGAAGGGATGTGTTATATGTGGGGTAGCGTGCGGTCAGTTGTGTTGTACATATTACAGGAGACTCGGTGACCTGACTACATGGCATCTCCTGCTCCACTACATATTACAGGAGACTCGGTGACCTGACTACATGGCATCTCCTGCTCCACTACCCTGACTACATGGCATCTCCTGCTCCACTACATATTACAGGAGACTCGGTGACCTGACTACATGGCATCTCCTGCTCCACTACATATCACAGGAGACTCGGTGACCTGACTACATGGCATCTCCTGCTCCACTACACTGACTACATGGCATCTCCTGCTCCACTACATATTACAGGAGACTCAGTGACCTGACTACATGGCATCTCCTGCTCCACTACAGAAAATCCCAGTAGATCAGCAGTTTCTGAAATACTCAGACCAGCCCTTCTGGCACCAACAACCATGCCACGTTCAAAGGCACTCAAATCACCTTTCTTCCCCATACTGATGCTTGGTTTGAACTGCAGGAGATTGTCTTGACCATGTCTACATGCCTAAATGCACTGAGTTGCCGCCATGTGATTGGCTGATTAGAAATTAAGTGTTAACAAGCAGTTGGACAGGTGTACCTAATAAAGTGGCCTGTGAGTGTACATTATAGGATTTTACATTGGTTATGTGACTACATGGTATCTCCTGCTTCAAGTAGTTCCCCATAACCGCCATGAACAGAAGATGCCATATAATGACGTCAACACACCTCGACCCGCACAGCAAGACAAAGAGAGGGGTTATTGGGGTTTGTTTTTTTTAATCATACATAGGGGATGAGTGGGAATTACTAGAGGCCATATTAGGGGCCATAGGCATTATGGGTGGGTGGCATTTATACATGTCAGGCCACATTTAGAGAATTTATTAGATGTGTGGCACTATAATGGTGTAATGTAAAGTATGGGGTCATTGGCTGTGTGTGAGCTGTTATCTAGCAGGTTTCTGCAGAAACAGAACAGGGTACTATAAACAAACCAGAATGGGAAGTATATATGTGTACTATATTTGGGGGCCATTACAGTCTTGGGGTCAAAATCAGGACAGAATACTGTGTAGGGCCACAACAGGCATTATATAGGGAAGGAATGATAAAGAGCATTTTACAGTGTGGGGAATAAAATGGGGGGGATGTTAAAACATGTTATGCTAGGGAAGATTATTTGTGTGTTACTACTATTTTCTGGAGGCTCTCTCTGTAGCAGCATTGCAGTATTTGGTGGGGCGGTGTTAAAACACTACTAGGGGACCTGGATGTATGGTACAATGTAAAAGTGAAGAGCATACTGCAGCACATTTATTAAGAACAGTGCATTCTGTACTCTGTGCAGTGTCCTGTGTAGTCTGCGGAGGGCGCCAGATTAAGGATTTCTGGCGCACGTTGTTCATGAATCTGGCGCCCCCTGCACTGCGCCAACGTTTTTTTGTTGCGCCTTTAACATGGGGTGTGCAGCACACTTCTCTCGGACTTTGCATGTTAAATGTGGTGCATGGTCTGACTGCGGCAGGGGCTTTAATAAATATGAAAAAAGTGATGACTACAGAAACAGAAGATTAGGATGTCAACAATTTTAACCCCTTAATGACTTCACCTTCCTGACACGGTCCTTTTTCATAAATATGACATGTCACTATAAGTGGTCATAATTTAGAAAAGGCTTAACATATCCAGGTGATTTAGTGAATGTTTTTTCTTGACATTGTACTTCATGCTAGTTGAGAAATTTTGGCAATATGTATTATTTATTTATGAAAAAAAACTAATTTGGCAAAAATTTGGAAAAAGAATTTTGTTTTCCAACTTTCTACTTTTTGGAAAATAGCTTGATATCCAACATTTTCCATGTTTCTGCCTTAACTTGGCATCATTTTTCAAACATCTTTTCCTTTTTTTAGGATGATAGGAGGCTTATAACTTTTGGTGTGATGTTTCAGATTTTCCTGAAAATCATCAAAACCCATTTTAGTAGGGACCAATTTAATTTGAAGTGACCTTATAAGGTCTATATGATGGAAACCCCCACAAATGACACCATTTTCTAAACTGCGACCCTTAAAATATTCAAATCAACATTTGCAAAGTTTGTTATCCCTATGAGCGTTTCATGAGGGTGAAAAATAAATGGAAGTGAGATCATGAAACAATGGGGCACATTTACTTACCCGGTCCTGTCGCGATCCATCGGCGCTTTCTCCGAGGATTCGGGTCTTCCGGCGATTCACTAAGGTTGTGCGCCCGATGTCCACCAGGTGTCGCTGCTTCGCCGAGGTCTGCCGAGGTCCACCGGAGTTCATCATCCGATCACAGGTGCATGTAAGTGTGTGTCAAGCGACCCTTTTTTTTTCTTTAAAATAGCGCAATTTTTCCGAATCCGTCACGTTTTCGTCGCATGCAAGCCGGCGCCGATGCAACACAATCCGATCGCGTGCGCCAAAAACCTGGGGCAATTCTGCACAAAACGGTAAAATTTGGAAAACCCAGCCGGAAACCGTGATTCGGACCCTTAGTAAATGTTTTATTGAACACTAAAATTTGCACCTTGACAAGAGTTTAAAAAGGAAAATGCAACTCACAATGTTTAGTGCAATCCCTACCAATACCCATTGTGTCACGGTACCCTGCTGTACAGGCACAGGGTGACACTTGGAAGGGAATGAGCATTGTTTAGTTTTTGGAGGACAAATATGGCTGAAAAAGTTTTCATGTGTCAGGATGGAGAGTCCTAGTGGTACAAAACAGAGGAAAACTCCAAGTGTCACTATTATACATCAAAAGTTCTATTCAGTTCAAGGTTTGGAAATTAGGCGCCCTTATTGTTATATCTATGATCTACTCAAGATATTCTTCATATCCTGTAACATTGTTTCTGGAGATTACCATATATACCCGATTATAAACCGACCCAAATATAAGTCAAGGTACCTACTTTTACCACAAAAGACTGGGGATGCATATTGACTATAAGCCGAGCATGGGAGATGCATTGGTCACAGCCTCCCCCCTGTATATAGATAACCAGTCCCCTACCCTCCTGTATATAGCCAGCCCTTTATCCTCTAGTATATAGCCAGCCCATGCCCTCTAGTATATATTCTGTCAGCCCCTGTCCCCCAGTATATAGCCTGCCAGCCCCCTGCCCTTCAGTATAAAGCATACCAGCCCCCTGACCCCAATATAAAGCTAACCAGCCTCCTGCCCCCCAGTTTATAGCTAGCGAGCCCCCTGTATGTTGCTTGCCAGCCCCCGCCCATTATAGAGCTAACCTGCCCCCTACCACCAGTATATAGCCAGCCAGCTTTCTGTGCCCCAGTATATAGCTAGCTAGCCCCCAGCCACCCAGTATGTAGCTAGCCAGCCTCCTGCACCATGAGATTTAGCCTTTCAGTCCACAGACATAAGTAGAACTTGAGCGAAGAACTAAAAGGACTTTACCCCTTCCCCCCCTCTTCCTCCCCCTTCCAAATCCTACCCTAATCCTCCATGCAACGTACATTAATAAATTTGCTTATGTTTATTACTCTTATTGTAACTGTAAGCTATTGTAACGAAATTGTAATTTATGATGATTTGCCACTGTACGTGAATTTCGAACTAATAAAAAATTTTAAAATTCAAAAAAAAAAAAAAAAAGATTTAGCCTTTCAGCCCACTGTCCCCCAGTATATAGCCTGCCAGTCCCCTGCCCCCAGTATATAGCCTGCCAGTCCCTGTCTCCAGTATATAGCCTTTTATCCCCTGCTTCCCATTATATAGTCTGCCAAGCCCCTGCCCTTCAGTATGTAACTGTCCAGCCCCCTCCCCCCATTATATGGTTTGCCAGCTTCCTGTCCCCCAGTAGATATCTAGCCATCCCCATGCCCCCAGTATATAGCAGCCAGCCCACTTCCCCCAGTATATAGCCAAATAACCCCCTACCATCAGTATATAGGCAGCCTGCCCCCAGTGTGCCCATCCATATAAAAAAATAATTCAGTACTCACAGGTCAAAGCTCTGAAAGTCATGTTAACCATTGCCAGGCCAGAACAAAGCGTGCATGACAAAATCAATCAGAGGCCAAGCCACTAGTGTATTGAGTAAACTGAGGAATACGCTGACACAGATGTAACAGAAATACTATATGATGCTATAACTGCAAATAGCACTAAGACGGTTAGTGTAAGGAAGCACTGATGCAAATAAAACTAAGACTGGTACTCAGGGCAGGATCATAAGGGGGGCCCCCACCACTTTGCCCCCCCCCCCCCCCCCTCATACACACCAAACGCAGGCAATTCGGGCGGTTGTATGACCGCATGAATCGGCAACAGTTTATTTGGCCCCAGGCGGCGGGCCGAAAGCCTGTCGGTGTCTTTACTTTAGTCTATGGCAGACAATAAGTTCCCTGCTCTGCCATAGACTATGGGACTTCAGCAAAGATGGCGGCATCGTGCGGCGCATAGTGTGACGTGGCAACATGTCCTTATTGTTAAGGCCTTCTCAATAATGCTACTGGATAAACATATCAAACACAGTCCTATGGCTATGGCAATTTGACTGCATTCTATTTTTCATTTTATAGGCATTTAGATGCCAATAACTTTATAATATCAGAAAACCCCTTTTATAGCTTGCTATGATTTTGTTTTAAACTCCCAAAACAATGGAGGAGCATCATTTATAAAAGCTTACAAAGAACAATAGCCCTTGGTTTCAAAACAGATTGGTATAATTTGGAAAATATGCAAATTATAGACGTTACTATGTAATTATATGAAGCATCGTTGCACAATTTTAATTGCCGTCCTTAGATAATGTAATCGATAAAAGAGAAGCCCTAGGGCAGAATTGGCATCTTGTGTTGAGTACAAAGTATTATTCGTTAGAGGCGTATTTTTCTAATTTATGTCAAGTAATTAGCGTCTTTTTGCCAATAATTGTAGTGAGCAAGGAATATAGTGATATATAGAGCTGTTTTACAATTTCTATAGCATTCTATAGCGTACTGCTCTCTATTTCAGGTCCAATAAATTTACACTACATAAAATACATAAAAGGTACATCTAAAAGTATAAATAAATATGGATAAAAGTTACACATAAAAACACAGGTATATATATAATCAAATAAATGGAGCACAAAGAGAAATGTGTTCAATGATGGGTCTATGTTTTTATAGGTATAGAATAGTCAGTGATTGCATCTATATAATCTATAGATTGCATCTATATAAGATACTGTTGTCATAAGAATTCACATACATGAAGTTTATGCCAAAATTAGTGGGGATAAATCAGTGGTATATTCTAATATATGTATGTATATGTGTATGTATGTCCTCTTAAGAAATCTGCCCTGTCACATTTACAATAACCAAATTAATGAAGATATTCACCCCACACTTTCTAAAATACACTTATTAACCAACATCTACAGAAACCACTGTCTGCTGCTGCTGTGGCAGTTAGAAGCTGTGCCGTTATTGGTTTCTATTTTGCCACAGGTCATTAATATGAGCTATGAGTGTCAGGGCTCAGGGTTAGTAAACCCCCTGGACCACCGTGGATGATGGCATAAGCCAATACCTGGGACAGGAATCTAAGTGGCACCCGGTCTTTACCAGAGCTTGCCGCAAAGTGGGCTGGACTTGCTGCAGCGTGATACCAACAGGTTGTTCCACAGATGCGACTTGTCCGCAGTGGCAGCCAAAGTTGAGGTACAGAGTCGGCCAAGAACCTTGAAGTCGGGGATAGGCTGGAGGTCAAGACAGGCAGCAAAGGTTCGAGGTCAGGGCTGGCAGTGGAGAAGCGAAGTCGGGAACAG
This sequence comes from Engystomops pustulosus, assembly GCA_019512145.1. Classification (NCBI taxonomy): domain Eukaryota; kingdom Metazoa; phylum Chordata; class Amphibia; order Anura; family Leptodactylidae; genus Engystomops; species Engystomops pustulosus. The sequence continues at coordinate 125,289,700 of CM033646.1, forward strand.
GTCCAGGGTCACAACGGGAGGTCAATACACAGGTCACAGATAACAGCTTTCTCAAAGGCATAAAGCACAAAGATCCAGAAGGGTGTGTGGGGAGAGGCTGGCTTAAATAGAATTCTGGGTAAGGCCAGCGCAATTTACTGCGTGCTGGCCCGTTAAATCTTGAGAAGCCAGCCCGTGCGTGCCCTAGGACATGGAGACGGGCACAAGACTGAGAACCGGAAGCAGGAGCGATGGACGGATAAGTTGTAGTGCCACGCAGAAATACAGAAAGCGAGAGATCTAGAGAGAGAGCTATATAAAATATTTTTTGCTAACCCATTCTATTTTGTTATAGCTAAGAGCAGTTATTTACTATCCTGGCCAAATGACCGGGTGCTTTGGACCATAGTAAAATACATGTGATGAACAGCAGTGAAGGACCAGAGGTATTTTTGTGTACATGTAATGAATTCACCATTGCCGGTTACCTAGACAGATATGAAGTATTCCTTCATAAAATAGGATATAAGTCCCAGATTACACTGTAAATGATGTTAACAAAATTGATTAGTTAATGGACACAACACTATTCTGAGAAAGAAGAAGGCTTTAGCTTATCTGTTCCGGCTCCTAGTTTTGCGCAGGTTCAGTAGAAGGGAGGACAGATAGATCTGATAGGTGTATATTTGGATATGTATTAGGTCTGTTGAAATATTAGTTTGTAACAAAAGGATGAAGGGTGAACCGCATTTGTGTAGATCAAAAAGGCAAATATATATTGTATGTGAGACCTATATGAGAGAAATTGATTGTAGTGGATGCTATAGTTAGTAATATAATGAAAATAAAATTGTGAGCAGTAGAATATACCGGATGCATAGCAAGAAAGACAATCGTATGTGGATTTTACAGTTAGGCCTGCTTATGATAATAATAGTAAGATAACCATCAGTATACACAGTATATGATGGTGTAAACAGTATTAGAATGGTGATGATAAAGGAAATATGCAGATGTAGGGCCGGTGCTATGGGTAGGCAAAGTGGTCAATTGCCCAAGGAGAATCTCTTCTTTCAAATGAATCTTGAATTTTGTTTCTAGGTGCCCTGGATCCAAAGATATTCAGGTTTAAAGTGAGAATATCCTCCCGATGGCAGTTTAACAGTAAATATCTCCGTTTTCCTGACATTTAGAAACACAAATTAGATTCTTATAAAAGAGGAGACTCTCTTCTTTCATAGGAAAACAGAAGTGAGGTTCTATGTGTCACAGAGCCAGAGGTACAGCCCTCTGAAGAGTAGCCCAGATTCTTAGCCATCAGGCTACAGGGAGAATTTGCTGCACACAGGAGCTGCTGCACCTCACAGATAATGGAAATATTCACTTTATTCCTACATTCTGATAAGGAATAATATCAACTAATATTTGTTTTTAACCCTTCTGTATGCAGAACTTTCTAAGAACACGCTTTCTCTCTTATTGCCTTTTATTTCGTGATAGGTTTTTTTTGCGAAAATTGACTGATACATTGAACATTCAATCCTCTTCCCCTAATGTCGCTTCATCTATGTTATGACGTTCTCACTCAAATTCTTATGAAGCGTGGAGGGGTCTGTTATTGTGCGGCTAAACGTGACTTTTATTCTCATTAGCTTGGTTTATGGATATATAGTTATTATTTGTGTCACCATTGTGTAAGGAGCAGACAATGATAGATCTGTGTGACAAATTTTAAGTATTTTTTATAAAATGTTTCAGCTTGAATCAAAATTGCAGGAAGGCGGCTATGTCTCTAAACTCTTTAATGCAATTTTTAATGCAATGGGGCAAATGTCTGCTTTTGGAAAATATGTGGTTTGTTGGGATTACATTAATTCTTTTTGCTGTAATTTTGATTTAATTTTTAAACGTCAAAATTGTATTAACCCTTTCACCGCCTGGCATTTCTGGATATTTTGTCGTGTTATTGACCAGAGCAGGTCAATAACACAAAATATCCAGAAATGCCAGGTGGTGAAAGGGTTAATACCCCTTGGTTGAATTACCGGGTGAAGATGCTTATTATCTATCTCCTATAATCTGACCATTTATATATCTTGCTTTTTCTCTATTTTTCAATCAATCTTCTATTTCTCTTCTACTGTATTTATCTCTCATATCTACTGTATATATAATCTACTTTAAAGTTCTGCATCTAGAAATCTTTCATATTTATCATCATAATAATTATAATTAATAACTCTTTATATAGCGCACACAGATTACACAGCGCTGCACAGAGCTTGCCAGATCAGTCCCTGTCCCTGTCCCCGTCCCCTATGGGGCTCACAAGCTATTCAACCTTCCAGTAATTTTTTGGAGTATGGGAGGAAACCGGAGGACCGGGAGGAAACCCACGCAAACACAGAGAGAATGTACAAACTCTTTGCAGATGTTGACCAGCACTGCAAGGCTGTAGTGCCAACCACTGAGCCACTGTGCTGACCATCAATCTCCCTATCATCTATCTATCTCCTTTAAAATTTTCCCATATTACAGTTGTTTTACCATACTAATTGGAGCCTCTTACTGACTGTGATTACTCATAAAATAGTTTTATTTTGGGGCCCCACTTTGTCAAGAACCGGCCCTGTGCATACAGGCAGCCATGAATAATTTATTTTCTCATACAGGGAGTTCACTACTTAAAGAGAACCCGTCAGGCAGAATAACCCCCCTAAACTAAATATATTTTCATAAACTGCCATTAGAGAGCATTGCCTCTACCCCTTCATTGTCCCTCTACATGCCTGTAAACTTAAGCAATGAGGTCCTAAAGCTGTATGCAAATGACCTGTGAGATGCCCAATGAGTCATTAGCATATTTAAGCTGTCCGGCTTATTCATGAGTGGGAGGCACAGCCACACCCCCAGTGCTTGACTGACAGCCTATATAATGATGTGCTTGCTGGTGCTGGCAGCCACACCTCCTGCAGCCTGTGTGTGTATGTGAATGATACAACAGCTCCAGGATGCAGCCATGTGATAGCAGAACATGTCAGGTACTTGTGTAGCTGATGTCTGTGTCTCACACATGTGTATTAGGAGGGAGAGCATGTCAGCAGATGCAGCACAGACATTAGCAATGCTTTACTATACACTACACACTACACACAGACATGAGCAGAGGGAGGAGAGGGGAGGGGAAACAGGAGTGACATCACTGCCTCTGACCATGTGACCAGCCTCATTTACATAATAAAGAAATGATGATTTTGCAATGATTTATGTATGAATTGACTAGATAAAGGATGGGATGGGATCCTTGTGAGCTGCTCCAACAGATAGTAGAGACAGGACAAGTGACAGAGACCTGATGACAGGTGTCCTTTAAGAACACCCGACTTACTAAAGACTCCTGGTTACTGGGTGTTGGTAATTTACTGTACTTTAGTCCCAGGCTACAAAGATCAGCTGTAACAGTTATCACAGGTGTTTGTAATTAAGGTTTATTGTTAATCCTGGTTCTTATGACAACCCAACATCTTTAAACTTCAATTGTCACAGAGACCAAATAATTTTTGACTGGGGTTACAATTATAAAATATACAGTACCTACTTACATACAAATTCAACTTAAGAACAAACCTACAGAACCTATCCTGTATGTAATCTTGCCTTCGTATTCGTACTCTCTTCAGAAGTTCATTGAGGCGATTTGGGCAGATAGTATTCAGGCGATCGGGGTGTGTCTTAGAGAACCATTCTATGATCATAGAACTTGATCATGTCATGTCATTTGCTGGGAGCCAGTATGTTCTTCAATTCCTATTCCCTCCTGAATCTAATTATTTGTTTGAAATGTAAGGTATGGGCAATGTATGAGTCTGTTTTCAGAAGATCCAAGTCCTTTGACAAGATAGATCTAATTAGGTCAGACGGTAAAGTTGTAATGAAATTTATTGGTCTAGTCTGTTGGTGTCTTGCACAATATCAGGCATTCTCTCTGTGTTAGGTTACTGGTTTTGATATATTTTTCTTTCAGAAGGGATATGGCAGGAATATCCCTTTTCTGAGAATCTGCTTCTAAGGATTTTTTTCTGAACATGTGGGGCCAGTACAATTTAACGATAGGGTAAATTTTATAGCTATTCTTTATAGTGGGAACTTGAGAAATCAAGAAAACTATTAATGTCCACAGATTTGAAAAAGGTCTTGGTAGCTAAATGTATTCCCTCTTTCTCAACATAGTGGTGTGTCCAATGCCTAACCCAATGGGGCAGATTTACTTACCCGGTCCATTCGCGATCCAGTGGCGCGTTCTCTGCGGAGGATTCGGGTCTTCCAGCGATTCACTAAGGCAGTTCCTCCGACATCCACCAGGTGTCGCTGCTGTGCTGAAGTCCGCCGAGGTCGGCCGGAGTTCACGATCCATTGGTGGGTGCAGGTAAGCGCGTGTCCAACGACAATTTTTTTTTTAAATGCGTCGGTTTCTCCGAATCCGTCGGGTTTTCGTTCGGCCACGCCCCGATCTCCGTTGCATACATGCCGGCGCCGGTGCGCCACAATCCAATCGCGTGCGCCAAACCCGGGGCAATTCAGGGAAAATCGGCGCAAATCGGAAATATTCGGGTACAATAATTGTAAAGTATGGGGCCATTGGCTGTGTGGGAGCTGTTATCTAGCAGGTTCACTATAAATTGTGGGGGCCAGAAACAGAACAGTGTACTATAAACAAACCAGAATGGGAAGTATACATGTGTACTATTTTTGGGGGCCATTACAAAGTCTTGGTGTCAAAATCAGGACAGAATACTGTGTATGGCCACAACAGGCATTATATAGGGAAAGAATGATAAAGAGCTTACAGTGTGGGGAATAAAATGGGGGGATGTTACAACATGTTATGCTAGGGAACTTTATTTGTGTGTTACTACTATTTTCAAGAGGCTCTCTCTGTAGCAGCATTGTAGTATTTGGTGGGGCGGTGTTGGGAATAGCAGCAGGATAACAGTACTAAGGGACCAGGAGGTATAGAACAATGTGAAAGTAAAGCATACTGCAGCACATTTATTAAGAACAGTGCAGTCTGTACTCTGTGCAGTGTCCTGTGTAGTCTGCAGAAGGCACCAGATTAAGGATTTCTGGCGGCCCCTCCACTGCCCCGACAGAGGGCACCAACTTTTTTTGTTGAGCCTTTAACATGGGGCGTGTGACACACTTCTGTCAGACTTTGCATGTTAAATGTGGCGCACGGTCCGACTGAGCATCGGACCGCCCCCTTCGGTGCAGGGGGGGATGTTACAACATGTTATGCTAGGGAACATTATTTGTGTGTTACTACTATTTTCAAGAGACTCTCTCTGTAGCAGCATTGCAGTATTTGGAGGGGCGGTGTTGGGGATAGCAGCAGGGTAACACTACCAGGGGACCAGGATGTATAGAACAATGTGAAAGTGAAGAGCATACTGCAGCACATTTATTAAGAACAGTGCAGTCTGTACTCTGTGCAGTGTCCTGTGTAGTCTGCAGAGGGCGCCAGATTAAGGATTTCTGGCGGCCCCTGCACTGCCCCAACAGAGGGCACCAACTTTTTTTGTTGTGCCTTTAACATGGGGAGTGCGACACACTTCTGTCGGACTTTGCATGTTAAATGTGCCGCACGGTCCGACTGAGCATCGGACCGCCCCGTTCGGTGCAGAAATTTGTGTTGCGACACAAAATGGTCACACATGGTAGTCTTTACCTAATAGAGAAAATAAGAAACAAGAACAACTACAATCCGAAGACACGTTGGTCCACATTTATCAAAAACAATGCAGTGTGTACTATGTGCAGTTTTCCTCAAGATAGTGTAGAGGGCGCACGTTCTTCATGAATCTGGCTCCCCCTGCACTGCCCTGACAGTGAACCAACGTTTTTTTGGTGCATCTTTAACATAGGGCGTGCAATTCAATTCTGTCGTACAGAATCTGATCTAAAAATGTGGTGCACGGTCTGACTGCGGCAGGGGCTTTAATTAATGTGGGCCATCATAAAGCAGTCATTAGATGTTCTCCTGGGTATTCTGTAGTCGTACATAAGAACAGTTTTTTATGCAACCACGTATGATGGTGACAGATGCAGGACCGGTCACTACTGAGAATCCGGTACATAAGAATTTGGGCCCGTGCCCCAGATCTTTTACTACCCTAATAACGCCCCTGCTGCTAGCATTATCCGAAACCTGTGTACAATAGGAACGCGGAAGCGCAGTCAAAGTGGTCCGGCATATTCATGAGGGGGCGGGACTAGGAGGTGGTGACTGGAGCATGAAGCTCGGCAGTCACAGCTGGACTATGAAGGGGGAGGGGCGCTTCGGGGGAGAAGCAACGCCTCTGACCGCTCCCTCATGAAAACGCCTGACCGCTTGCAGCGCAGTCTGGCGTTTCTAGTGTACAGCACAGCAGTGTTTGTTAGCGTTATTGGAGGTTTCCGATAACACTAGCAGTGTAACTCTGCGGCGTCTGTTCTAGCACTAAGAGCCGCTTACTTCAGTAAGGGTAGAGGGTAACAGGTCCTCTTTAAGTTGTGTTTTGGGACATACACAGAGAAATGGCTGTGGATTAGCGCACACATCTCCCTGATGACTGGACCGCAGTGCGGGGACTTTCAGGGCGGGTTCACACGTTGCGTTTTGACCTGCGTTTTCATTGCGTTTGAAATGCATATACAACAGCTGTGGAGGGGTGATTTGCCTAATTACATCACTGTTAACATTTCCGCATGTGTTAACTTTTGCGTTTACAAACGTAAACGGTAATGTAATTAGGCAAATCACCTCTCATCAGCTGTTGTATATGCGTTTCAAACGCAATGAAAACGCGACCAAAACGCAACGTGTGAACGCATCTTCAGGTTTTGTCTGCTGTGTAAGAAATCTGCAATGCAATTAGCTGTAACCCTACAACTTGTCAATTACTTTTAATTAATTTAACCCTTGCAATGCAGAAAATCCCCTGAGCTACAGCAAACAAACAGCCCGCATTTAGGAAGTGTCTTAGTGCCATATGGCCTGAGCTGCAGGAAATCACTCTATGGGACACCCAAGATTTCAGAAATACTGAGATGAGGTTATTTCCCTATAATCATATGTAGATATTAGATACTTCCTGATCTGGACGTGTGAGGGTGCAGCAGCCCTGGTGACAAAGGTAACTGTACGCAGCAAGCAGAGGTGTGACTTCATTCCCTGACAGGAGGCTGATGAGGAAAGTGATTGCAGGGGAGGACGGAGCCTCTGACATCAGCCCTTCTCCTCCTCCTCCCTCTCCCTCCCCTTCCAGGCTCAGCATCTAGGAACAACCAGACACCTTCACCATCCTCATCCAGAGATGTCTCAGCACAAGGAGCCCGCAGCCTCAGCTATCCAGATCAGCAGGTAGGCACTAGGGGTACGGGCAATGCCCCCTGCCAGTCCATACAGTGTGTGCCAGCCATTGCCTGCAGTGTCTGCAGTACACGTGGGTGCAGCCGGCATTGGGAGTGATGCAATGGAGGGAGGGGAGGGAGCTGTGACTCTGCACTTAGCACCGCAGGCCGGAGCTGTGGAGTAATGTGACAAGCGGGAAGTAGGTCACAGCTCATGCCTGTCAGTGTGAGCTCCCTCCACCAGGTGGTGCTGTGCTGATGTCAGTGTGTGCTCCCTCCACCAGGTGGTGCTCTGCTGATGTCAGTGTGTGCTCCCTCCACCAGGTGGTGCCGTGCTGATGTCAGTGTGTGCTCCCTCCACCAGGTGGTGCCGTGCTGATGTCAGTGTGAGCTCCCTCCACCAGGTGGTGCCGTGCTGATGTCAGTGTGTGCTCCCTCCACCAGGTGGTGCCGTGCTGATGTCAGTGTGTGCTCCCTCCACCAGGTGGTGCTGTGCTGATGTCAGTGTGTGCTCCCTCCACCAGGTGGTGCTGTGCTGATGTCAGTGTGAGCTCCCTCCACCAGGTGGTGCTGTGCTGATGTCAGTGTGTGCTCCCTCCACCA